>JASCZW010005362.1:0-219884 GCA_034211315.2 Aedes japonicus
TACCATTAAATTATATAGTGACTTTGATAATGTGAAGATATATATTGACACTCACCATCTCTCTTTGCATCTCTCTATTTTCATGTTTATTTCTTTCTTTCTCTCTTCATTTATATGTTTCATTATGTTTACATCTTCAATTTCAGGCCCAAATCCCTTTTTCCTTAACTCTTCATCCTTCTTTATCACGTTTCAAGCTGATTGCTTTGAAATATGCTTATTGCTTGCTCTCAAACACAGGTTTTGGATGCCTTCAGCTATGAACTAAGAGCTTTGATGCTGGGCACCATTTTCAAATTGAATGATCATGTGGCAAGTACAATCATACCGATGTCTAGTGTATTATGTTCTCTAGCACCGATAAATTCCTAGACCAGACTGGGAATCAAACTCAGCCACCTCTAGCTTGTAGTTAAGCTTTGTACCTATCGTTACTACTGACTGAGCTGAAAGAACCCTTGACTCTTCACTCAGGCCTGTTATTTTTAAAATTTTGCCTTCACCTCTCGTCTGCGATTCATGTTTTCTGTACATAGCACCTTAAATCAATAACTTTATCGATATCACTTCATCTCTACTTTTTTAGAAGGTCTTAAGGCCTCTCGCTCTCTCTCTCTCTATCTTCAAATCATTACTTTAGAATATCTATTGTTTAACCTCCATCTCCCTTAACCTCTTCATCTTTAGCTCTATCTGTTTGTGTAAATCTCTTTGACATGCATGTCTAGTATCTCAATCGCTTCATCACTATCTCCTTTATTTCTATTCCTGATGTATATTACTCTACCTCTCAACTCCAAACATACAATTCTTATCTCTTTTATTATTAACCCACAATTTCTATTACTAAATTTCTATTTCTTTATCGTTATATTTCCTTTATTTATTCATTCATCATTAGGCACTTTGAGTCTTTAAATTTCACTCCTTTCCTTTATCTTTTGTTTAACATCTTCAGCTTCATCTTTTATCCGTATTTTTCTTTTTTCTCGCTACTATCGCTCCATCACTATCTTTCAAATTGTTACGATATTTTTCAAATATATTTCTTGGATCTCTATTTCTTATATCTACATGTCTGTATCTTCAAATCTTCTCACCATCTCTATAGATCTTGTACCTTATCCCATATTAGTTTTATTCTTTAATTTTTCAACTCCTTAATCTTAATTTCTTCATCAACATTTTTTTATATCTGTTTATTCATCTTCTTTCTCATCATCCCCATAACTCCATCGCTACTTCATATTTCGCTACTATTTCAAAGTGTTTCGAGATCTCCATTTCCATTGTCAATTTTTCTATATTCATATCTTTATCTTTTTCACTTGTAGGCTGTATTTCTTAACTCCCTATAACAACCCATTTCATCTTTTTCAGATTTTTTTCTGTGTTTTCCTATCTCTTTTTCTGAATTTCACCTCATCAACTCTATTTCGTAATTTCTATCTCATTACTTCTATCTCTACCCGGCTATCCCCTAATTGCTATGGTCATCTCAATCTTCTGATCTTGACGTGTCTGATTGCCCTCTTCATCTGCAACATTTTATTTTTATTTTTTTATCTTTACAGATCCCTCAAGTTTTCATCTTCGTTTCTAATCACCTAATGCTCATTGGCTTCTTTTGCTGCAATCGCCTGAACAGAGTCTCTCTTTCGAAGTCGTGTACTGCAACCACTTTCAAGTGGCTGTAACTTCTTTACCCGTTGGGTACTTTCGATTAGAAATTTTGGGTGGAATCAGTTCAATGTGCATTTGCTTACGCTCTGTAAGTTTCCACTAGCTGATGCAAATCGTTGCGGAAGATGGAAGATCGGAAGAACAGCAGCGGTGCAAAGAAATTTTGCGCACGTACTTGGGAAGTTCGGATCTTCTCATCGCGGCATCAACAGGAAGCTGGGAATGGTACATTCTAATGGTGTCCCGCGTTTCAGAAATCGGTACCACAAACGTTTGGCCACCGATTGGAGCAGGCGGCAAAAATGGATCACAAGCGGTTAGCTCAAGCTTTCGAGAGGAACTCAAACAGTTCAGTTCGAAATGTGGCGAAAAAACTGACCCTAACCGAAACTTTTGTGCACGATGCGAAAAACGTGAAGGAATTCTCACAACACGTGCAAAGTCCAAAAGGTGCCTAACTCACGATGAACGGAAGAATACGGTAGGTAAAATGCAAACACGGGAATCCCTACACCCAGATTTTGACGAAACCACATTGCCTTCGTTGGTGGATGATGAGAGGTATGTAAAAGCTGACTCCCGGGAAAATATTCATAACACGTTTTATTTTCTTCCGTATAAGCCTGAAGATGTTTGGTTGCATTGGCGAATTTCTTTATGCGGAATACTTTCGGGGTGCCGCATTTTGATTCCGTACGACCCTCTTATTTCTCATATCCTCTCTCCTCTTGAGATTTTTGGGACAAAATCTTGATATTTGGTTTAACATCGAACCCACGTTAGGGAATTTGAGACGTTTTTTGTCCAACGAAAACCTGGTTTAGCTTTAATTTTGGAGGCGTGCCTTTGGTGAGATCAATCTGATTATAACTATATAATTTACAAACAATACTAATAACGTCCACTACTTTGGAAATTTTACATTTAAAAATCAGGACACTCTGCTATTGCATCGCCCTTGCCACAAGTGATATCGGCACAGGTTTCACGCGCCGAGCTGACTGTATGTGAAAGTTCTAGCAAACGCAGAAATCGTAGTACGATAGCGGATTTAAGTACAAAGTGGAGGAAGCGAGACACGTTCATGCGTCCATTTGACTTTATGCAAATGTACGGTATATCGCCCATTTTCGCACTTCGCTTTATCCGATGGTATCGTATACACCAAAGCTGATCATTAGAAAATGCGTGTAACTCACCGAGACATCCTGAAATGGATTCTGCCGGATCTGCATTAAAGCTACTCACTTTCTAGCTCCCGGGACTGTAGTTTGGCTTCCATGGTGGTCACATCCAGGGATTTGTTGCAAACATATTTCTTTTCCATAATACCATTGCCGGCCATACTGGCAAGTGATAGAATAACACACACACACACAAATTCTGAAATGGGGAGTAGCGAACATAGAATCCGATGCTCTGCACAGTGTAATATTCAATGACGATTGCGAGAAATAACGGTCCCTTCATGGATGGCATTAAATAATAATTCAGAAATACCATGCCATTCTTCATTCACAACAATTTCTCGGAATTTATGTTTCTTCATATCTATATTTTCATCTCTATCTCCTTGAGTCTATCTTTTGATTTTTATCTCTTTATCTATATATCATCATCCCCATGTTTTCATCCTAATCTCGACCAAGTCATCTCTTAGTCTCCGGTATTTATTTACAACCGCAATAGCCGATTCGCTTGTTTCAATCCATTATCTCATTGTTTTTTTGATTCGCATTGTCCTTGCTGTGCTATTTTTTTAATAGCATGAGTACGAGACACTGGCAAGTTCAATATCAGGATGAAATATGCGTATCTGTAGAAGATAGGCAAAGGTAGTTGGAATTAAATGGAGATTCACCTAATTCTCTATGCAGGTAGTAATTTATAGTGCCGCGTATTCCACTCAAATAGCTCAAACCCTCTAGGATTCACTGTGAATCTGAACCACGTTATCATGAACTAAAGAACGTTTAGAGGGAAATCCTGAAAATGTAAACTAGTTCCAGTTTTCATTTCCAGACGATTTTTTCCGTGTAGTTTGTTACATATAAAGAATGTAACTGTTTTTGGAAGTCCTAAAGCCCAGAAAACAAACCCTTTTCCTACTTCTGACTTAATTAGAAGTAATTTAAATACTATTTATCAATTTGCTGTTTACTTCCGTGTGAATTTCAAGGTTCTTAGCTTTTTAGGACATTATTATTTAACTGGTCAAGCTGAACAGATCAACATGATCTTTGAATGTTCTAAATTATGCAAAATTAAGAAAAATAAACCAAATAATGCAGCCTAGATGTACAGAAAATAGTCACACGTTATAACTAAATGTTAACATACACATAATAACTATGATTTAGCAAAAAAAACCGTAGACCGAATACTAGGGACCATATTTTTTCTTGGTTCCTAACTATGCACTATGGTCCGAATGGACAAATTTCACGACAAAATCGATAACTTGAAAACCGTTCACTTTAGACAGATGATGTCTTCGGGAGATTTAATTTTATTATAAGATCTATCTTTGGTTTGAGTTGTGATTAGGTGGTCCTTTATGTTCATAATACAAATATTGACTTTTTATTCTTATGGTTTAGAGGTATTTTTGGTTCAACGGAATTTAGGATATTTTATTTAATGAAACTTTGTTAAGAAATTTTAATTCTATCTCATCTACGTATCGTTTTATAACAGTTTTTCTAACTTTCCTTAGGGTGGGACTTGAAAAACAGTGCTTGTTGGTAACTTTTTATTTCAAATTGAATTTGAAAACCTCATAGATGACTTTAGGTATAAAATGACGTACATTTTGAAGATACTGAAGATAGTTGAAGTGTATAAAAATATACGTTTTTGTAAGATATCTTATTCCTTTATTTGAAAATATTTGCAAACAGATAGTGAACTGAAAGTACAACTGCCATCTACAAGATTTATGCAAATTTTTTTGTCCCCTTTTGTCCCCTTTGTCCCCTTTAGGGAAAAATTATCTTAAATTTGGTAGTTTTGCATTTTTTCTGCATAATTTTCGATCAGCAGCATCAAAAAATTACCACCAAAGACAGTAACAACTCAGAGTTTTTTTATTAAAATGTTCAATATTTTTGTATTAATCCATCCCAGTTAATTTATTAACATTCATATCATTCATATTCATATTCATATATTCATATAGCTACGGCTCGTTGCCTGAGAACTTAGTAAAATGTTGTTATATGTAATAAAATGTATGGAAATGTTTGAGTTTCGGTTGAACTTATATAGCTACTCCAAATGGCGCAGCTTAACACGATCGTAGGAACAAGGATTGGCATGGTTTTCACTATCGAAGGCCAATAAATCGTATGAGAATATCTCGTAAGTGTTAGAAGCAGTATAAGCTTAGTTTGTTATGAGAAATTTTATGTTGAGTAATGCGAATATATTGGCAATGCCTGATATTAAAAATCAGGAACCAACCGTACGAAGACCGTGCATTTAATAAAAAATCGGTGGAATGACGACAATCCATTATAGACCAACATAAGATCTATATCCCGTCTTGAACATGATTGACCGCCCGAGGTTGCCACCTGTTGTTGCCAGATCAGCCGTTATTACACGAGAACCAACAGATGATGCTTGGGACTAACATGCATCTTCAATGTGTAAAACTGGTGATCCCAAACTAAGGCAATACCGGCGCCGGCCCTGCCCGAATGCGTTCAAGTAAGAGAGGGTAGGAATATGTTGGCGTGATACTCGCTTATTGGAAGCCACGGAGTCCAGCCCCGTCACGAGAAGTCACTGGGATTTTGGATCAACATGATTGCGGTGCAGCAGGGTTAACGTTTTGGCTAACGATAAGCTGTCTAGTGAATATATAAACATTAGTACCGATATCCGATTTGGACCGATTTAAACCAACAGTAAGGATGCTATTGGGGCCACTCACAAAAGTGTGATCGAAGTTTTTCATTGGGAAAACAAAGTGATTTTAATAATACTTATTATCATTATTATTATTATTATTTATTTATTTATTAGAGACACTTTACCACGCTGGTGGCATTCGTGTCGGATTAGAAAGTAAGTTAAGCTAGCCTAGTTATGAGTATACATTAAAGGTCAAATTTCGTTGAACAAATTACAATCTCTTAAAAACTGAATAACTGCTTTTTCTTTTACGGGGTTACAAGCCAATATTTCAGGTAGAGATCCACTGATACCACTACACTTCCTGGTTTGTTCTAATCCTCTACATTCAACCAAAAGATGATCCACTGTCAGCTGTACACCACAGCAGATACACAAAGGTAGAGCGTCATTGCTAATTAGATGCGCATGGGTAATTCGCGTGTGTCCTATGCGTAGGCGTGACAAAACTCGTTGCTCGGAGGAACACTTCCGGTCTGGATACTTTAATGGTGATGGTTTGATTGGCCGGAGATGCGCTTGACTACGGTGCCATTCCGTTTCCCATGCCTGCCAAATTTTGCTTCTCATAGTACGTACGACGTCTTGAGCTGGTACAGGGATGTCCAACGGTGTTAGATTTCTTCCTTGTTTAGCAGCCATGTCAGCTTTATCGTTACCAGCTATTCCGGAGTGACCCGGAATCCAGCAAAATGTGACATCCTTTTCCTCTATATTTTTTTCAATGGACTGTATCCATGGATGTTTAGACTGACCTTTTTCTAGGGCGTCAATGCAACTAGCGGAGTCGGTCAATATGATGACTTTAACCCCTCTTTCTACGTTTGAAACAGCAGTTCTCAAAGCAAATGCTTCCGCCGAGAATACACTGCAAGCATCTGGTAGGCGGAAGCTAAGATGTCCGTTACCCGTTACTACTCCCGCACCTATTTTTTCGTTGTCCTTGGAGCCGTCTGTAAATATTTTTTCATGGGTTTTGTATCGACTGCTGATGAAATCTTGGAATTTAGGTATAACGATGGCTTTGTTTGCCCCGGCTCTAATGTTACGCTTAACATAGTTGTCAATTTTAGGAGGTGATGCATGCCATGCTCTATCTGTTGCACGTAATGTTTTGCAGACATCGGGGAGACACCACCCAGTGGTTTCCGAAAGAAGGGCTCTTGCTCTTTGTAGTAATGGGAACTCGGCTTCATCTTCGTTTTTTCCAGCAGTTGGATGGATTTAGTTGACAAACTCCGTTGAATTAGTGCCAAGTGGAAGGGAAGACATCCTGATTCGGCCATGATTGAAATGATTGGGCTCGTTGGAAATGCACCAGTTGCTTGTCGGATGACTTCATTGTAAACAGGAGCGAGGATCCGCTCCATTGCTTCTAAATTGGCGCTAGTCAGGCCTAGACCAAAAAATAATTTTGATACTATCAGAGCAAAACCTGTTTTTAAAAGTGTAACTCTGATGCTTCTTTTGAGTCTGGTGCCCCAGTATCCGAAAGAATATGCATTTTCTTTCGGCTACTTTGCTTAATGCATGAGAAGTGCTTTAAGAAGGTAAAATTTGGAATCGAGTACAATTCCAAGGATTTTAAGACTTCTTACTCGAGGAATAGGATTTTGTCGATTCTTATAGCTCGGCCACGTTTACGATGATGGACGTGACAAACGTGTAATAATTTTGATTTTGACGATGCTATTACAAATCCCACATCAGCTGCCCACCCAACAACCGCTGTTACAGCTTTCCTCAAATTCGTTCGAACCAAGCAGTGGTTGTTTCCTTTTGCTATCATTATCACATCGTCTGCGTATAGTAAAATCTCAGTTCCAGCCGGAACTAACAACAGTTACTTGAAATTAGAAGAAGAATTAGTATCTTCCATTTAATTCCAACTACCTTTGCTTATCTTCGACAGATACGCGTATTTCGTCTACAATGTGCAGACTTCTTCAGTGTCTCGTACTAATAACTCGACAGGTATTCCACTAAACAGCTCAATCCCTCTAGGATTCAACGGTTACTTAATAAGGCTGCATGAAGAAACTACGAACTTTAGAGTTTACTCCCGCCATGAGGGTCTAGGCAGACTTCTCTGCAACCGATTTAGCTGTTTGTTTTTCAAGATTTTCGAAATTTTTCTATAGTTGTAGCTTGTTGTTTATATTAAGAGAGTCCTCTCTTCACGAGAGCCCAATATCACTCGATAAGTCGCAACGCTGGGCAGTTAGGTCTATTCACCCTCTTTTGGTACAACACTCTATTTGCTTGATACCATTCCAAAAACATCTTTGGCGTAGAGACAAGATGCCAATTCAGGCCAGAATAGCGAGAGTGCGTCAAGACTGCTTAGGAATGGTAACAATTGCTTCTTTTAGGCATTCTTCACGGTATATTTCCGTGTTTATCGTTCCGGTAGTGCTGAAGCGTTGGCTTGCCCGGACCACAGCTGCATATTGCCTGCCTAAACCAAATATTTTTTGGGAAACTTGGCCTTTTGACTTCTTCTTGTAATGCTCGTCTACGCTGTTCCGTTGCATGGCAGTATAATAAGACATACCGGGAAGCTGCACATAAGTTTCATCGTCCATTATCACGCAGGAGAGCTTCGTCAAACATTTTCGATACAACTTAGCCGTCACATTCTATTAATCATTAGGGTTCGGTAAAGTTTCACCTTGAACGACTTCATACCTTGCCGGTGCTTGGAATTATGCACGAAAGTTGAGGACATTTCTATTTTTCTAGCCACAATACGTATCGGTAGATCTGGTCTTCTTCTTCTGTTTCTTGCCAGCCGAAGAAAGTAGCTAAAATTTTGCCTTTGTGTATTTTGCATTTAATCGCGTGTACTGGAAGAGCATGTCTTCATCAGCCTCCTTTCACATCCAGGCTTGTTATCAGAATGTGATGTTGAACATTGAGTTAAATTTATTACATATTTAGATAATCTGAAATCACTATTTATTTCATGTTTCTTCCAGTCATTAGAGGTTGATCTATGCTTATGATTATATTGTCCATCATCTGAGCACTATCATATGCAATAAAAAAATATGATGTAGAAGGAGATGTTCGCTCATCACCATGAGGCACCAAGAGTGAACAACAATGTTTTTTTTGGCTAGAATGAAAGATGTGAAGAGAAAGTGTTGAAAGGTCCGTCAGAGTGCGGCAGGTAGGAAAATTAACAGATGTTTTTTGAAAATTGAGCGAAAGGGCATGTATCCAATGGTACTCGAACTACTGGACGTCAATCTTTGCCTAACATCCTACTGGTGGGTAGGTTGTAGCGACGGAACAAGTCCGCCACTTCAACAGGCAAAAATTGACGCATGGAAAGACGCTCATGTACCACTGTGGCTTGTATAGTTTATTCTTAGCGATCTCTTGTGTGCACTCTGTTTACTGATGCGCACATGGGAGAGGAACTCTCTCCTTTTTTGGGTTTGTTTTGATTCGCATCGACTGACGATCACTACAGTTTTTTTTTCGTCTTTTCATGCGTCAATTTTTGCCTGTTGAAGTGGCGGACTTGTTCCGTCGCTACAACCTACCCCGCAGTAGGATGTTAGGCAAAGATTGACGTCCATGGTTCGAGTACCATTGGATACATGCCCTTTCGCTCAATTTTCAAAAAACATCTGTTAATTTTCCTACCTGCCGCACTCTGACGGACCTTTCAACACTTTCTCTTCACATCTTTCATTCTAGCCAAAAAAAACATTGTTGTTCACTCTTGGTGCCTCATGGTGATGAGCGAACATATCTTCTACATCAACTCCAATTCTTCCAAATTCACCTGAGTATTTATAAACAAAAAAGAGCTCTTTGCCATTCATATGCAATTAAATTTGCATTCCCGTTTTTCCCCCTTTACAAAATAATGTTATTTGAAAAAATCGTAATTTTTGGACTAAAATCACGATATCTTTTAAACAAATGTTTAAAATTACGTTTTTTTTTCATCAAAAAGTGTATTCAAACAAGTTCTAAAAGTTTGCTGAAAACACCGTTATGAAAACTTAAAAACTTAAAATGAAAAAGCGAAAAATACTATTTTTTTCAGGGCCACCCTACTCTAAAGCGTTAAAATGATCAGAACTAATGACACAAAAGACCTACGACTATAAGTTGCTTTAAATTTAATAAGAAACAACTTTGTGGAACATTGTATTGCTCTATGTCAATAAATGTGAAAGATAGAATTTTTATTTCAATTTGTTCAAGGACCACCCTAACTGAAACTGATATCAAATTTTAGCCTTAATTATAAGTTGCAACTTTGTCGAAGACAGTTTTGTTCTGAGTTGCATCTTCTGTGAGTGAATAATTTATTCCTGCTAATTCTTCATTCTGGCCCAGTGCAATCATTAGAATTTTTCCTCACTGTTATGAAAATTTGTGCGCAGGGGCTTTGGACCGCAAAAGGTTCTTATGATGTTTCATGACTCTGTGGAAGGGGGAGGGGGGAGGGGAAGATTCCCATATAATTGAAATACAAATTTCTGCATAACTCGAGAATTAATAAAGAAAATAGAATCAAATTTAGCATGTTGAGGTTTCTGAAAGCGGTCACTGTTTCCACGGTGGTTTTAGACCCCTCCCTTCTTTGGAAGTGGAAGCTCTCATACATATGAATCATAAATTTTTACCAATCATGAGAATTATCCCTACAGTTATGAAAATTTGGGGCCGGTGAAGGTTATGATGGTTCAAGACTCTTCCTGGTTTGGAGGACGGAGGGGGGGCTCCTATACAAACGAAACACAAATTTGTGAACTAATCAAGCAATTGGAACCAAATTTTGCATGTGAGGGGTTTGAAGGGAGGATTTTTTGTATGGTGACTCGAGACCTCTCCGGATGGAAGGGGGGAGGGTTTGAGGCTCTCATACGAATAAACAGACATTTCAACCAAATATGAGATAACAAAAACAAAAACTGCGTACTTTGTGAGGAAAGCAGCAAGTTCTAATAGAAGTTTGTACCCCTTTTAGTCAAGATTGGGGGATGTTTGGGTTACTCTCAATGCTATATGTGCACAAAAAGTTAGTCTAAGGTTATGCAAGAGAAAACGACGCTCAAACTGGCAGGATACAGCGTTGTTTGAAGATGAATGTTTGGAATGCTTCGATAGAGAAAGAAAAACTATAGTAGAAACTGAACTCATTTAGTTGCAAGCGTAGCAAGGCTTGCATCGGGTTCAGCTAGTCTACATATAAAAATGAATTTCTGTCCGTCTGTCCATCTGTCCCTCTGAACCTTATACACTCGGACTGAACTGAACCGATGGGCGTGAAATTGTGTATGGAGGAGTTGTTGGGACCGAAAAAGGTTCTTAAGATAGTTAGAGACCCCTCCCCCCTTTGGAAAGGGGTGCTCCCATACAAATAAATCACATATTTTTCCATAACTATATGAGAGTTTTTAAAAGCAACACATTTTCTAAGGTGGTTTGAAACCCCTGCTCTCTCTGGAAGGGGAGGCTCTCATACAAATGAAACCGAAGTTTCTGCATAACTCGAGAACTAATCAAGCAAATGAAACCAAATCTTTCATGTGGAGTTTTCTGGAAGCAAGAAATGTTTCTATGCTGATTCGAGAATCCTCACTTCTCTAATGGAGGGGGGGATCTCATACAAATGAAACTGAAATTTCTGCATAACTAGAGAACTAATAGAGAAAATAGAACCAAATTTGGTGTGTGGGGATTTTGAGGGCAATAAATTTTCTACGATAATTCGAGACCCCTCCTCTATCTGAAAGGAAAGAGAGGGGCCACATACAAATGGGACACATATTTCTGCACAACTCAAGAACTAATCAAGCAAAAGGAACCAAATTTGGCATGTGGGAGGTTTTGAAGCAATGATTGTATGGTAGTTTGAGAAATCTCCACCCTCTGTAAAGAAGGGATCCAGGTTACTAAAACACAAAACGTATATTTCTCGGGCGAGAAGCATGTTCTGATAGAAGTTTGAACCCCTGCTTAGTCAAGAAAAAAAAAATTCCGAAAAGTAACCATAAACGTGCAAGTTTTATTGATTTTCAAACGTAGCAAAGCTCGCCCTGGGCTCAGCTAGTTTCTGATAAAAGTAATCATATGAATCAGCTACCCCAAAATTAGAAGGTGTAATCTAAACCAACCCTCAACTAAATGAGATGCTTAGTTATAAACTGAAACCTGCCCACGAATGGCAAACCCATATGATTGGTAGTTGCTCTAATTGACTGTTCCATTGCACGGACATTACGGATAACTTCTATCTCCGATATTAGGCAATTCCAACATCAGATCACGCTGTTGTTCCTTTATCTAACAATCAAAACATTCCGAACAAGCCCCAATTACAATTGCTCAACCCAAATCACCGGTTACCGAAGGCCTCCCCAACAATCAATTATGAAATAACTCCTGGTAATAATCATGCAAAGCGCCATTTAAAAACCCCTTCGCATCAGCGTCCATCCCACCCAGGTTCTCTGCCAATCACCTGTAAAGTTCATCCGTTCCGTACTGCAACAACCACCGCCGCCGCCGCCACCGCCGAAGGAAGACCACTTGCTGAAAAATTAAATAAATTTAAACCTCTTACCATCCCCAAAGTCCCGCCTTCGCACAAACTCAAGCCGTCGGAGGTTTTTGCCCGAATTGGGTATCAATTACATAACGCAAATTGGTAAGTGATCATCAATCTTAGTCTTCTTGAGCGGTTGGTCGCCGAACGTTGTCGTCGTCGTCGTCGTCGTTGCTGGATTTGCGCACTCACCGAAGATGACGGACGATCAAGACTTCCTCGGAACCGTCAGTGGCTGACACTGAGAATTGAAATGACCTTGCCGGGCTAAATCATGACAGCAAGAAAGCTACCCGTACGAGAGGAATTGTTTTTCTTTTTCTTCTTTTTCCGAAGCAACCAGACGACAGCCGGGCTTGTACTTGCTGACGTGCTTCTCGCAAGGTTAGTCTGCATGCAAGTTGGTTCGATTTCTCTACTGGAGGAGGTTGAATGTCATTGGAACACGCTGAATGTGCAAAGGGTAAAAAACCAACAAAACTCATAGTCACCCGTTGTTCCGTTCCCATCATGAAATCGCAAAGAACCAAGTCCGATCCAAGTAATCCACGGCGGAATCGAAATGAAGTCACACCGATATGAGGGATCTACAACTCAGTAGGCAGATATATTGCATGAATGGTCGGCCGTCGCTTGCCTGGTTATGTACACGAATTGGTGCCGGGTGGCATTGGTTACTTCGATGATTGTGCCGTCGGGGCGCCGAGGGTCAGAGGAAGGACAGAAGTTTTTTTTTCGTTTCGTGCATTTTTCATTGCGCCACGGTGACTTTGCATGAATTCAGGCCGTTTTGTTTACAAATTAGCCTTCGTGCGATGGATGCTACCGTTCTTCGGCCGTCGCGTTGTTGTTTGGCTTGCGAGTAGAACCTGACACTAGCGATGCGGCGGTGAATGGCGTGAATCGTCATTCTCGCTGCTTGGGCCGCGGCACCAACTGGACGTCTTCGGGAAGGGGTCCCACCTCTGGATGAGGGTGGCGAAGGGAGAGAGGGGGAGGGGAGGGGAAATAAATTATAGTGTGATAAATTATTGTAGGCATATTTTGCGAGTTAATACACAGTAAGTCTTACCCGAACGAGCGATGAATGACAGTTTGCATGCTTGGGCCGAAAGCACGGTGGCTGAAATCGGAGATCAGATTCGTGACGCTTCTTCAGGTGGTGATGTAACTTATTGGTGCTGCAAGGTGATGTTCCATAGTTTTCTGTCCTACTCGGTCGGGTACATTGGGGTACATTCTTCCGTTAACCTAGCTACGAGGATCGGTGCCTACTGATGCATCTGGAGCCAGGGATGCCAATTTTGTTTTCAAATATCTGGGAAAAAAATTGATATATCTGGGAAAGAGGCTGTAATTTTTGTTTTTATTTTGCTAGTTTAGACTTGTTTCTTTTGACGACATGACGTAATAAGAGAGCGAGGTATGTCATTTTCGCTGTATGTGTGATTATGTAAACATTTCTGCATCTTTGGAGTGTATGCAATCTTACATTATTTTTTTTTTCATATCTCTAAGTTACACTAAAGCTTGAAACATTTGCATAGATGACACAATTTTCTGTAGTTTTTTTTTCTTTTAACGTTCTTGCCAAGTTTGGTTTTTTTAATCAGTTCGTTTATTTGTTAGGCTCAGGCGTGTGTAACACTTTACGGAGCCGATATTCAATATTGTTGTACAAAAAATTTTACTTTTTCTTATTAGTAATAGAGGGATGCCAATTACTCGTGGCTAGCTCGAGGTTAATGGGTCATATTTTTGTTTGGAAAGGGTTTGCCAATTTTGTATTTTAAAATTAAAATTTAGTTTTTTATACGAAAAATTCAAAAGATATTTTTTGTCCAAAAGTCATTGAATTACAATGAATTACAGAGTCAATTTTCCGTAACATAAATTAACAAGTTTAATATAAATGTTTTATTTTTATTTCAGTTGTATAACTAAAATGAAACTTGTTGTTTTATGAAATAAAATGTTTGGGTTAAAACGATTTTTTTGTAGTTAAAGCTGCATTTTATATTTTTTGATATATTCTGTACGTATATTTAAAGGATTATTGAGTGTTATTTTGCATATTATCACAGAGAACAGACATCTAAGCTAGAATGTATTTTACAAAAAAACTTGTGTGAGGATTAAAATTAAAATACGTTGAAACATTACTGCCATCTCGCGGGTTGTTGCCACTTGCTATTTGATCACGGCAACCATGTTTGTTTATTTCTCGAACCTTACTGCTGTACGCACGACCAATGAACCTTACTCATATTTGAGTAATGCTGACTAAAAATTGAATAAAAACTATTCCTCATTGGTTTAATACAAAAAAAAAAACAAATCGCTTTATGGAGAAAACTAGCGGATTATCATGAAAATTGATCTTACTTTTTTTTTAACTAGAAAGAAATAGTTTAAATGAAAAAATGAGATATAATTTACTGATTGATTGAACAGTACCCAACCATGAACAAAATTCGTTCAGCGCACGCTGAAGCACAGAGGAATTGAAGTGTCCAAACTTTTCAGTTGATGAAGAAAATTCAAAGTGAGTTCGAAATTTCCAGTGGAATACCAGTTACAAATTGCAGTTAATCAAGTAAAACGTTATCCATTTATCAATGTCAGTTATATTAATATGATATGTTTTGAAGCCGATTTCAATTGAGAGTAGTAATAGAGAGACGAATCTTGCGTAACCCTACGAAATCCGTTGTAAATTGACGATATATTCTGGGTCTCGCCTTGAATTGTGTTGGTGGGAGTGTATTTCGCGCTGTCATCAGTTGAACGAAACTGGTATGCATTTGCATCAAAACTGGATGAAACATTCCCAGTGGAATTCACGGAGGGGTGAACTGTGGTTACATTTTCCGTGTGCATAGCACAAGTTGTAATCGATTGCCTGAAATTAATATTTTCTTGAAAACAGATACATTTTCACCCACTTGTCGTATACATACCCATGATCTTCTTCCCCAACACATTTTGCAGGCTCAGTTAAAACGACGGATACTTCTGCTTTGCGCTCATGTCTCACATGCGGGTTCGAAGTTATTTCCAGCCAATCCAAGAAATCAAAATCATTTTCAATGAACTCTATTTCTGGCAGATCGTATTGCAGTACAGTATGGCAGTTAGCATCTAAATACGCTTTCAGAGGGTTGTTGTTTCGATCGTTGCTCCAATGACCACTGCCGCGGGGAATGCAACCGGACAAAAGCCTATTTAGACACTAATTTAATTTTTATGAATCCCAGCATAATTGTCAGTACTTACCCCATATCCGTTCTACCAGGAACTCGAAAATCTTCAGGAGAGAAGTGGTCGGAGCATTTTTTTACCGCAAAAGCTTGAACTCCCTGCAAGGATAAAATTTTCTGCAGTTCGGCCGACTCGCAGCAAGATACCCAGCGGCTGCATCTAAAATGATTTTTCAGGAGCATTAGAAGTGAATTTACAAAAAGGAATGTGGTACTTACAAATCTGCATCCTTGGGAAAAATGTAAAAAGATTTTCCCCGGGTAATACCTTGACTATTTGCACACCAATAAAATTCACACTTACGGCCCACGCCGTTTCCGATAAATAATGTTTTGCTTATGCATTTTTTTGACATTTGGGCTACTAAGATGCGCGACGGTCGGTGATGTGAATAGGTGGCAATGGCAGCGCCACCACAGTATTGCCAGTTACAATGATTATAAAATGGCAGTTAAATTTCTTACACACTTTTTAAATTTGACTTGGACGTCCGTTCTCTATTATGTATTTGACGCAGTATTTCAGTCTAGTATAAGAAACGAGATTTTTTTTCCAAACCCACCTACTTATTTATCTGTACCTTATTAGAGAGTTCATTCGTATTTGGGTGCGGGGTTATATATTTTTAAAGCTTGTATTTATGGTTTAGTTGATAGATAGAGTTGATTGCTTCTTGCTTCTTACCCATTTTTACGTTAAATTTCTCATGCATGATTTGTATTTCAAAAATAGGATTTAATGTGAATTATACTGTTGCTATACGAGGTCTATGACATACTTAGTTCGGTGCACAAACTCTTAGGAAATCCATGATGTGAGACGCTTATACGGTGTCCTATATATTCTCATACACTTTTTCCTTGCATTGGTGTCGTGCAACTACTCAACATGCTTGATGTATGTGTTGGTCTAGTTTTGCACTATGTTTATACAAACGCTTTAAGGTTATGTCCGATTGTTTTCATTCGGTTTTTATCTTTTAACAGAGATGAAGGAGTTTCGTGCTGTGGTGATAAAAAAGTTTTTGAAAGGTGAGCGCCCGGGCGCTATTTTCAGAAATTTGAAAAACCTCGGAGTAAAGCGGGATTTTGTGTACCGAACCATCCGAAGGTACCGTGACACCTGCTTGTTGGATGATCGGAAGAGATCCGGTTGTACTCGTACGATGCGGACTGCACGAGTTGTTAAAGTGGTCAGGGAACGGATTAGACGAAAATCACAGCGCTCTATACGTAAAATGGCCGCAGATCTGAATGTTTCGAGAACGTCAATGCACAATATACTGCCAAATGACCTCGGATTCCAAGCTTTCAAGAAACGTAAAGTTCACGGAGTTTCGGAACCACGGTGGGGAAGAATTTATCTTTTCCGACGAAAAGTTATTCGTCTTGCAACAATCCCACAATGTCCAGAACGACAGATTGTGGGCTCTCTCTTCGAGACCTGTTCGAGAGAGTGATAGGAATATTCCACGGTTCAAAAGTGCTGCGTCAGTGATGGTTTGGGGAGGAATTTGCAAACGAGGCAAATTTCGACTGAATTTCATGGAAAAAGGCGTTAAAGTGAATGCCGTATATTATAAAACGGAAGTTTTGGAGAAAGTTGTCAAACCATATGTACAAGAGGTGTTTGGAGATGATGACTATGTGTTTCAGCAGGACGGAGCGCCATCGCATACTGCAAATCTCGTTCAGGGCTGGTGCCGAGAAAATTTGACCGACTTTTTGGACAAGAATTAATGGCCTCCCAGTTCACCAGATCTGAATCCCTTGAATTATTTCGTATGGTCATACATGCTGGCGAAGGTAAATGACCACAGGGCGTCTAATATGAACCAATTCAAACCCGTAATCCAACGAATTTGAGACGAAATGCCGATGGGTCATGCGTGCCGCCTGTGACGGTTTAGAAAAACGTCTGGAGCTGGTCAAGAAGGTTAAAGGTATTCCAAAACATATGCTGTAGTTGATCAGTATTATCTTGCATAATGGGTAATATTATCAATAAAATCTGGATTATCGATTTGAAATGATAATAGTGTAGAACGAACAATACTTAGGGTGACACACTTGCCCCTTATTGCTCTACCTACACTAAAGAAGCAAAATTGGCCCTTGCGCTGAACTGGCCAGCTTGACGTGCCGCAAGGGTTCAGTAGGGATCAGGACCCAAAGGTAGGAGTCAGTTCCATTGTTTTATCACATTTATTAGCAGAGCAGCACATCGAAACTTTAGGTTCATTATTCTTTATATGTTATACAATTTCAGATCATCCATGGATATCCCAAGTATTGTAAAATAATTTTAAATATTTTTTTTTCTCGTCGCTATGATACATTATCTAAGCTTTCAGGTTCATGGTAAATGCGCGGGTCCGTATACAATTGCAGCAGGACCACAATCTGCAGACATGTAAATACAAATGAAATTATTATCATGTTATATGATAACTTCCATTCACTACATTTTGTATTCTTTTTTATAAGTCATTTTCAGCTTCGCATTTTTGGATCCTTGTCAATTCTAGCTCATCTATCCTTCGTTATGTATTTGCAAAGATAGGAAGGCTTTAAAAATTATTTTTTTAGAAAAGATCATATTCGAAAATTCTATTTAAGAAAGCTTCATCAAAAATATGTATTAATTCAAAACCTAACAGTTTACAATCATTTATTTCCTATTCCACAGACATGAAGAATCAATCATGGGTCCAGATTAACATTCAATTTTTTAAATATTTTTATTTTAGTTTTATTAAGATTCATTTTTTGGATTCATACTCATATGAAACTAATTTCGCCTTATTATTAACTGTTTTCAGTTTTTACAATACATTTATGACATTAAGACACATCTAATTTTTATTTTCAGTAACATACCAGTAGATGTCAGATATATCGTGTACCTACGTTTATTATGTTCTTTGACTATTATTGTGAAAAAAAATTCTAATCTTAGTAGATCTTAATCCAATAGAAAATGCAATAGTGGAAGTCTTTCGATGAGTGGATGGTCAGCTTAGTTACGGATGTATATATATATACTATATATATATATATATATATATATATATATATATATATATATATGTATATTCTACAAAAGTTTACTGGCCTGCTGGTATTATTATTTAATACAAGCTGATCCCGGTGCGAGCGTTGCTCCGCCTGCCACTAAATGAATGAACATTACATAGAACTGACGCTATTTTTTAATGAGTTTTTTTTTTTGAGTAATAAGGAGTTCAAACTTCTATCAGAACATTCTTCTTACCCAGACAATACACAGTTTGTGGCTTAGTTACCTGGATAATTCTCAGGATTGGTTAAAATTTGTGTTTGAATTCACCATAGAAACATTTCTTGCATTCAAAAAACCCCGCATACCATTTTTGATGCCATTTGCTTGATTAGTTCTCAAGCTATGCAGAAATTTGTGTTTCATTTGTTTGCGAGCCGGAAGGGGGAAGCAGTCTCAAACAATCATAAGAACCTTTTCTAGCCCCAAAAATACCTGCATACATATTTTCACTCCGATCGGTCAGACAGACAGTCAGACTGAAATCCATTTTAATATAAATAAAAATCCTGTTTCCAATAACCCCCACATGCCAAATATTGTTTCATTTACTTGAATAGTTCTCGAGTTATGCAGAAAATTGCGTTTCGTTTGTATGAGAGCCCCCCCTCCCCCCTTTCAGAGGGCAAAGGGGTCTCAACCCACCATAGAAATATGTCTGACCTTCAAAAAAATCCACATGCCAAATTTGATTCCATTTGCTTTATTAGTTCTCAAGTTATGCAGAACTTTGTGTTTCATTTGTTTGAGAGACCCCCCCCCCCTTCAGAAGGCGGAAGAGTCTCATATGGCACCATAAAAACATTTCTCTCTCCTTCAAAAACCTCCATATGCCAAATTTGGTTCCATTTGCTGGATTAGTTCTCGAGTTATGCATAAATTTGTAGTTTCATTTGTATGTAGATCCCTCCTTCATGAAAAGGGAGGGGTCTCAAATTAGCATTGAAACAGTATTCATCTACAAAAACCTCCACATGCTAGATTTGGTTGAATTTGCTTGATTAGTTCTCGAGTTATACAGAATATTGTACTTCATTTGTATAGGAGCCCCCCCTTTCAAGGCGAAGAGGAATCTGAAACCATCATAGAAACCTTTCTTGCCTTTAAAACCTCACACATGCTAAATTTGGTTTCTTTTGCTTGGGGTCTCAAACCACCGTAGAAACATTTCTTGCCTACAAAACCTCCACATGCCATATTTGGTTCCATTTGTTTGATTAGTTCTTGAGTTATGCAGAAAATAGTTTTTCATTTGCATGGGAGCCCCCCTTTTTAAAGGCGGGAGGGGTGTTGAACTAAAATAAGATCCTTTCCCGGACCCAAAAACCCCTGCATACAAATTTGCATTACGGTAGGGATAGTTCTCATGTTTGGTTTAAATTTGTGTTTCGTATGTATGGTAGCCCCCATTTCAGAGTGAGGAGAGGTCTTAAATTACCACAAAAACATTTCTTGCCTTCAAAAACTCACCCATACCAATTTTGGTTCCATTTGCTCTCGAGAATCAAGTTATGCAGGAATTTGTTTTTCATTTGCATGGAATCCCACCCTTTCTAGAAACGGGAGGGCTCTCGAACTATCATAAGATGCTTTCCCAGAACCAAAAACCACTGAATACAAATTTGCAAAGCAGTAGGTATAGTTTTCATGTTTGGTTGAAATTTGTTTCATTTGTATGAGAGCCCCCCTTTTCAGAGGGAGAAGAGCCTTTGAACCACCATAAAAACATTTCATGCTTTAAAAAACTCGTCCATTCCAAATTTGGTTCCATTTGCTTGATTATTTCTCGAGTTATGCATGCAATTTGGGTTCCATTTGTTTGAGAGCACCCCCTCCTCCCTTCCTCCTTATATGACGGAAGAGTCTCAAATCACCATAGAAACATTTCCCTCCTTCAAAAACTTTCACATGTCAAATTTGGTTCCATTTCCCTGATTAGTTCTCGAGTTATGCAAGGATTTGCGTTTCATTTGAATAGGTCCCCCCACTTTATAAAGGGGAGGGGTCTCAAATCAACATAGAACAATTTTTTGTCTTAAAAAACCACCACATACTAAATTTGGTTTCTTTTGCTTGATTAGTTCTCGGGTTGTGTAGAAATTTGTGTTTCATTTGTATGGGAGCCCCCCTTTCCAGTGAAGGGAGGGGTCTCAAATTATCATAAGATTATTCTCCAATCCCAAAAATCTCTGCATACAAAATTTCACGCCGATCGGTCCTTCCGCTCGCGAGTTCAATCGTGACAAAGGAAACCCCAACTCATTTTTATTTATATAGATGATTATAACGTCAGTTTCTTATTTTATGTTATGATGATCAATGATGTGTCATAATCGCATTTAAATTCATTTCACTAAAATCACTATTACCGATGAGACTAAATTAAAAAATTATTGCACGGAAACGGAACAGCAAAGCACACGAAAGTTTAGGTTTACTATTCTATTGCTATATAATTTTAGTTCACCATGGATATTCCAAGTGTTATGAGATAATTTTATATCAAGTTTTTTTCTGTCTTGTCTAAAATTTCACACGGAAACAAATCCGTTTCTGTTTTCATGAATAAAAAGTCATGAAACGAACTCTCACCTTATTTTGTGAATTCATGACTCTTAATCATGGTTTCATTATTAAAATGGCAGATGGTAGTCATGAACTTAAATTTATATTATACAAATATATTTTGGCAAAAATCTATGGAAATTTCCACAAAATACTGATGTGTTCACATATAAACGGAACCCTGATGATTTATGTGACAAATGAAAAGTATGTGTGTTTTTATGTGTTCAAATAGGAATTATGTGTGGTTACAAATAGCTTTCAAAGGCAATTGGTGAATTTAACAACACCGCTACAAGCTGCATTTTTTCAGCACAACTGGACCACTGTGCATTGGGGCTAATCGGAGCATGTGGGTGAGTTCAATCAAATAAATAAAAAAATAAATTCAAGCTGAACAATGCATGTACACCATTTTATGAGGTTCTAATGCATTGTTCAGCTTGCGTTATTGATTTCTATCACAGAAAATTTTCTGAGCTGCAAATTAAGTCTCCACCGCTAAACGATCAAATTTTTACTCATTTAACAAGTACACGATACACACACCTAAATTGAATAAGCTCGTAAACAATCAACTTGAAAAGGGGTGGAGGGGGGTTGAATGCAAAAACGTGTTCTCTCCGTGACAATGACCCCCTCCTGTTTTGTCGAGGGTCATTGCCGTGACCAGGATTCGAACCTGGGTTACTACGGCCACAACGTAGGGTCCTAACCACTAGACGATCACGGCTATTGAGAACTATGAAAATCGTACACAAACATGCATGAAAAACAAATGATTGTGTAAAACATTAAGAAAAAATTGAAATTACGGTGATGTTATAGCCTACATTGCTTATATGAACGTAACAGTCACAATGGTTCATTTGCTTGATTTTCGAATCAAATGGGATTGTTATGATTTCTAATCTCAAAAGTTTCTCAACAAATGCGTGATGCTAAATAATAAAAAAAAACAATCCTGCGTCGGCCGGGAATCGAACCCGGATCAACTGCTTGGAAGGCAACTATGCTGACCATTACACCACCGACGCCTTAAGAACTGGACAAATGTCTTGGCAAGTCCAAATGTAAACATAAACAGAAGTCGCATGGTTTGTTGTGCTCGATATATCTTAGCAGCCCCCTCTAATAATCTGGTTTTACTGTTTCTAAGTGACACATCCACCTGTTTGACTATGAATGAAGTTGATAAACCAATAAACCGACATACATAAGGTAAGGCTTTAATTTGTGTAAACACATTGAAAAATCACATGTGTCTCAATATTTTCGCAAACAGTATTTACGCTCAAGTGATATCAAGATTAGGGCAGAGGTCACTCAATCACTCATCATTCGACACCAACCTATTGCTACACTCAACCCAAGAAAGCGCACAATCTGGTCGAAATGCACATTGGTGAGGGAGACCAACGAAAGTCAGCTGAAAAATGACCATCCGGCGTTCGACGCGCAACCGCCAATTAAATCATTGTTTTTCATTGGTTTTATGAACGTTTATGAACTAGAGGGGGTCATCGCTGCTGCTTCTCATTTACTGTGCCCGCTGCATGAGTGTTTGTATGTCGTCGTCAGTGAGCTACTAAATTTACTGCGGAACGCTTTAGAATTCCACTCGGAGGCAGGGCATCAGGAAAAATCCACCTCGTTTAGCCGAGCCGAGCCAAGGATGATGAATGGCGAAACGAGTCAATGGTCAAAGCTCGCTCTCTGCTGGTGGCCACGAGAGTCAGAGCCCCGAGCTCCGAGCGCGTGTTGACGAGGGAAAATATTTGAATATATTGTGATTTGCGAAGTGATGAATGGGGGGAACTCTTGTGTTGCGGCTGCCACCGTGTTTATTTAGGAGATAAATGATTTGAATAATGTCGTAGGAGATTTCTGTCGAGGCAATTAGAGATTGATCTTGATGAAGTTGATGATTTTGGCGCGAGCCGACGAGAATGTGCGGTGGATGAAAGAGGGGTTTGATGATGCTGGACTGGTGTGGAAATATGTGTTGTTAGAAAGAATGAGCATCATGTTTGAAGATGGGTTATTTAGTGAAAGTTAAACGAATATTTGGGACGTTTGTTTTCTACGGTTTACTGAGATGATAACAACCTCAAACTTATGGGGTTTGCCGTGTATTAAGTACACTAAATTCCTTGACATTCCTTGGTATTCCTTGACCGATAAGCGCTTTTTGTCGACAAAGTGCAAAGTAAGAGTTATTTAATTCTGGGACGAATTATAAGCAGTCCAATATTGACTAATTTCTGACCAGGGTTGTTAATCTTTAACATCTAACGGTTGTATCGTTAGCGTCTTCAATACACATTTTCGGTATAAGACGTTAACGCACAAACGTCAAATATCAAACAACCCTGTTTTGTCTTATTGCAACAGATTCTGGTGAACTCGTAAATTTCGTATCTGATCCTCCATAACTTGTATTCCGTTTTCTATTTTTAACAGGTTCCATAGTGTAGTGGTTATCACGTCTGCTTTACACGCAGAAGGTCTCCAGTTCGATCCTGGATGGAACCATTTCTTTTTTTGAACAAGCTTTGTAAAGCATTTAAATGGATGAATCAATTTAGCTGTATGCGTCTTTATTTTTCCTTGTTTTAAATTTACATTTTGTCAATTACATTTTAATTGATTGGCCTGCGGGGCTCTATGCCTTTGTTCTTCGTTACATTTCTTTTCTAGTTTGTTTTGTTAATTTAATATTCTAATTTACATATCATCCCTGATGAAATTTGGTTAAATTTAAAAAAAAAATGATAACCTACCCTGCAATGACTACAATTTGAAAAAAAAAAAACCTATCAGGTCCCGGATGACTTGGTGGTCTGATAGATGGCAACGTGTCCTGTACCTATTGGAAGTCTCACTAAAACGATCTTCGAGAGTTTGTATCTCGACCAGACGGTGGCTCTCAGTGGTTCTCGTCCGCGGAGGTGTGTTCAGGATTATCATGAGAAACTTGTTTTGAACCCGCTGTATCTTCAGGTGATATGTTTTGCGCAACTCTTCCAGATGCCCTACTCAATAACCGGAGGAATGATCTGATTGTAGACAGCAAGCTTGTTCTTCGGGGACAATGTAGACATTCTGTTTAGCAAGGTGTACATAAGCTTTAACAGAACGTTACACTTTGTGACAGTCTTATCAACCTGTTCCTGAAGTTCATCTTGCTATCATGTGTCACACCAAGATATATGGCTAGACAAATTTTAACATCCTCAGCCGGAACAAGTCCGGGAGATTTCGAGTGAGGGAAAAGGATGACCTGGGTCTTCACTGCATTGATGCAGATCTTCCAGTCTGTGAGATACTTCAACAGAACATTAGGGCTTCGCTGCAGTTTCGCGTTTAGCGCTCTTATTACCCTACCACTGTGGACGACTGCGGTATCCTTGGCAAACAGCAACAGAGATCCGTTTTCAGGGAGTGGACCTAATATTTTTCCCTGTGGAACACCGACAGAAACCTCCTGCGCATCGGACACTGTACCATGCAGCAAAACACAGAATGTTCTGTTTGAAAGGTAGTTCTTCACCATCTTCACTAAAAAGACTGGAAGATTGTACTGATGCAGTTTGAATACCAGGCCATCATGCCTGAAGTTGTCGAAAGCCTTTTCCACGTCAAGAAGGGCCATGGCAGATGTTTACGAAACAGATTTGTTTCGCTTGAGGATGTTAGTGACTCGGTTCAGTTGATGTACTGTTGATGAGCCGCGTCGAAAACGTACATCAAGTAGGATGTTGAGTTCGTTGGATGATGCAAGGAGCCGACGGTAGATTGCCTTCTAAACAGATTTTGATAAAGTCATAGGCATTTATTGAATATCAATGCTAAATGTTCGTAGAATTGGAAACTCAAGTGCTTGAGTTACAAATTCAGGATTTTGTCGAAACCTGGAGCCTTCATGTTCCTCGACGTTTTGATGTAGGTCGACAGTTCATCAGCTGTGAATTGTAATTCTTCTGAAAAGTCATTGAGACATAGATGGCTGTAATTTGCATGCTCGTTAACGGCAGCTTCGTGAGACCTATCTCAGCAGCCTTCTCAATCTGGGAGAGCGTGGATTTTGTTGGCAAAATTATTGTTTCTGAGATCCACCATTCTGGCCTTAGAGACTTAATTCAAGCGATTGCTGTGTGCTTTTAAGGCAGGCAGACCAGAACCCTGCGAGCAGAGTTGAATTGTGCACTGCCGGCCCTTATTGATGTAGAAGTACACCTTCTCCAGGAGGTCCTCTGGAGATCCCTTCGCGAATAGCGGCGGTATTTTCTCCATCTTTTTTAATTTCGGTGTATCACCGTTTTCCAGAACGGCATAACGGTTGTTACCGAAGAGCTATTGCGACGATAGCATCGAGTGAGTTCAATCGGGAACGTTTCCTAGTCGAGCTTGAGCTGACGTCTCTACTCCGCGGCTTTCCCATACCAGAGTTGGACTGTGAACGACACAATGCGAGAGTGTACAGTGCACCAAAAGGAAAGAGCGAAAGAAACAACACTGAAAAACTTATCAGAGAGCGAGCGAAAAACACGACCTGGAACTGGAATGAATATAGTTAGTTACTATATAGAATATAGTAGTTTTAAGCAGTGTATGCAGCACCTGGAATTTTTGATGAAGCTGTATGTGATGTATAATTGGAACTGTCATAATTTAGACGTTAATCCTTCTGCTTACTTCTTATCGATCGGAACTTACCTCAAGAAGCTTCGTTTACCCATCCGCTCTCGAAAACCATCAACCAAAACATGCCGATTGCTTTGATCACAAACTCGTCTACTAGCGGGTAATGAGATAGACGTTCATATTCAATCTTTAAGTATGATTGATCTTTAGCAATGTGTATTTCTTATTTAATTAACTCACACAGAAATAATAGGCAATGCGACTATGACGACAAACAAAATACTTCGTTTAAAAACAAACCAATGTAAGAGACAGCAGGCTTCACTTAACAATAGATCTTTGCTCCGAATGTATTAACCTCACTTTTTCAACAGTCCTAGGAGCTTGTTTACATGGTGTTAGCATTTGAATCATTCAATCGAAAATTTTCATTGGCTCATATCCGGACTCTGTAAAATTGGATTCAGAAAATAATATAAAAATAACCCCTGGTGTCTGTTTTCCTGCAATTTTACTTTAATCGTAATAAACTTAGAGCACACAATCTCAAACCGATCTCGCCGAAAATATTCTGAGTCCACGTAAACAAGCTCCCTGAACTGTCAAAACTGCATTGATGACGCCATCGTGCAATAATCTATACCGGTGCGCTATCAATGACGTTTATACCAGGTCTGGCCCAAGGAGCTTGCCTGTACCAGTGAAATGATAAAACTTGTAGTGATATTTGTGTCACGTGGTAATTTTTATGTACCGGATAGTGCCACAAATCATCGAAGGTCACATCGATGCGGTGACGTCAAACTCCTTATATATTTTCTGTTTCCCTAAATAAATTGATAATTTTTTTTTTTTCAATTATTTGTCCGCTTTTCACTTGACTTTGTAGAGTAATGGTTCGATGTGCATTGAAAAAGTGTTTCGTAACAAATTACGCATAACCAAAGACAGTCTGTCCATCAAATTGCACGATCTTCCGAATGGTGAAGTTAATAGAAGAAAGTGGTTGTTGTTTCGTGTTTTGTTTATACATGTTAAAATAAATACCCATACATTTTTGTTTACTCTTACAACAGTAAGTACTACATAGAAAAGGGTGGAGGAGAGTTTGGTGTAAATATTATACACTGATAGGCAAAATAAAGTGCCCACCTCATCGTTTTTTCAATTTCTCTCATTTACTTGGCTCAAATTAAAGTAAACTGTATTTTTTTTATTATCTTATTTTTTATATTCTTTTTAAGTTTCACTTATAGAATACTGCAAAAAAAAGGAGTTTTTCTTAAAGAAAAAAAAAAATTTGTATTGAAAAAAAAAACAGTGACAAAATAAAGTACCCACTTCATTAGTCTACAGAAAACATAAATTAAAGTAAAATAAAAGCATTCCAATAATTGATGTGTCCTGCTTTGGCCTTCAGGACTTCCTGCGGGCGCTTCGACATGCTCTCGACCAGGTTCTTTAGGTGCTGTGGATCTAGCTCTTCCCAGGCGCGCTCCAGAGCTTCAAAATAGTTATTTTTATTGGTAACACCAGTTTTGTCAACCCTGGCATCGAGAATCGCCCACAAATTCTCGATGAGATTGAGGTCCAGGCTTTGTGGAGGCCATTCCAGCGGTTTGATCCGACAAGACCGGAAGAAAGACTTGGTCTTCTTGGCAGCATGCTTCGGGTCGTTGTCCTGCTGGAACTTCTCTTCAAGGCCCGTGTGGATCAGCGAAACCTCCAGGTTTTCTCGCAGGATGTTGATGTAAGAATCTGCCGTCATTATCCCGTCGATTTTCATAATGCTTCCCACTCCACCCCACGAAAAACACCCCCAGACCATCACATTTCCTCCTCCATGCTTCATCGTGCCTTGGATGTGGCGCTCCTGAAGCTCCTCTCCCGATCTGCATTAAACACGAACCCACCGCTTTCGGTTAAACCGCTCGAATTTTGATTCGTCCGTCCAGAGAACCGTTTTCCAGAACTCTAGGGGCTTATCAGCATGCTCCTTATCAAACTTAAGC
Organism: Aedes japonicus; assembly: GCA_034211315.2. Classification (NCBI taxonomy): domain Eukaryota; kingdom Metazoa; phylum Arthropoda; class Insecta; order Diptera; family Culicidae; genus Aedes; species Aedes japonicus. The sequence continues at coordinate 27,739 of JASCZW010005362.1, forward strand.
CGTTTGGCTTTGTTTGCCTTGCTGATAAATGGACGCTTCCGGGCAAGTTTGCTATTCAACCCCTGTGCTACGAGACGGTGACGAACAGTTCGACCGAAAACTGATAACTGAAGGGTTTCCTGGATCTCGCGGACAGTTACCTTCGGGTTCTTCTTGACTTCGCGCATGATCTTGGTGTCCGTTCTCGCATCCGTTTTCCGCTTCCTGCCTCTGCCAGGGCGATCCACCACTGATCCAAACGTTTTAAGCTTCAGAAGAATTTTGCCAACCGCTGCCTTACTGATACTGTACTTCTTTGCACATCACGAACGATCAATTTTCGGATTTAATTTAATTTAATTTAACCCTCGGAATGGTAGTTTCTACTGGGTTTTTTTTTTGCGTGTAGTATGCAGCTGACAAGTAAAGCCCTGAAGTAATTTTTGCCATTTCTTCCGAAGTAATATTGACAACTGCTCCAGTATGGGTAAAATGCCAGTTTAACTTGTGGAACAATCGAACCGAATATTATTCCGCAAGGAAGAATGACAGTCCCATTAAAATAACATGGACAGACGTTACTAACGTTACGAAGTTTGCCCTCCTTTTCAGCTGCATATAAGGTAAGTAATTCCGACAGTAAAAGCATTTCTTGACCATTACTTGTCCTATCCTAATGCACATTACTTGAGAGCTGCATACCAGCCTTAACAAAGAAGAGAAGAAACATCTAGAGCAAATTTTCAATAGGTCGTAAGTAACGTAACGTAAGTAACGTATCAAGAAAAGCAATGTAGCAGTTTTGGAAATTAGTCGCAATTCATTATTTTTTGTACCAAGTTATAATACCTTACCTAACATCTGTTCGATTTCCAACCTGCCATACACTGACGGAATTTTCAACACTTTCTCTTCATATCTTTCATTCTAGCAAAAACATGAATGTGCACTCTTGGTGCCTCATGGTGATGAGCGAACATTTCCTTCTACATCATAATCGTTACTCCACGCACGGAGAATACAAAACATAAAATTAAAAAGTATGAACAAACTGATATCTAAAATTTAGAAGAAAAATTAGTAATCTCCATTTTATTCCAACTATCTTTGCTTATCTTCGACAGATACGCGTATTTCGTGTACAATGTGTCTCGTACTAATAACTCGACTAATAACTCTGACAAGTCGAGTTATTAGTACGTGACACTGAAGAAGTCTGCACATTGTAGACGAAATACGCGTATCTGTCGAAGATAAGCAAAGGTAGTTGGAATTAAATGGAGATTACTAATTTTTCTTCTAAATTATAGTTATAAGTATTCCACTAAACAGCTCAAACCCTCTAGGATTCAAACTGATATCATTATTTAACTACAGTAACAAGTTTTGTTATCTCAGATATTTTTTTTTATCTTTTTGAACTCACTTGTTAGAGCATAACAAATTTAGCTATCATCATTGAAAAATTTTGTTATCACATGATGTCAATTTTTAAAGACGATTTTTGACGAACGTTACTGAATTCTTCCAGCATGCTGACGAATCCTGAATATTACCAGCATGTGAAGGATATGAAATTGATCTTCTCATCAGAAGCACTTTATCAGTCATAAGTGCACGTGCTTGATATCATGTTGAATTTGAAATTATCTTAAGAAATGTGTTCATATTAAATTTGTTATCAAAATGAACTCAATGATAATAAAACGAGTTAGTATTGTGGTATCCAACGAATATCAATTTGTTATCTCTTTTGTTATTTTGGCTGTTTATTCATGTTCTAAATGGTTACATATTCAGTGATCAAACACTGATAATTTGAGATTAGAACTTGTTATCAATTTGGTATAAACCTTTGCTCGGGCAATCAATACAAACATTTTATATGCCAGCTAGCGCCACCTACTGAGTCATTTGCGAATTAATAAGACCACCATGACGTAGCCCATGCATCCATTCATCTAACACAAGAATATAACAAGTTCACATTATATTAATTTCATCTGCAACGTGTGACTCCATCCCGATGGGTAGCACTTCAAACTTGAATAATATTCTCATTTTAAAGATTGTACTCGAAGAAAATGCAAGAGACAAAAATGATCACCAAAAATTCACCTAAAAATATATATCTTAAAAACAACTAACTAGAAAATAAGAAGAAAGATTACTAATTTCCATTTAACTTCAACTACTTTTATTGCTTATCTTGACAGATACGCGTATTTCGTCTACAATTTGCAGACTTCTTCAGTGTCGTGTACTTATACTAGTATCTTTCTTCTCATTTTCTCGTTACAGGGTTTTCACTTAAAAGCTCTCTCTCTCACCAGGATTCATTTTGATAACCTATAAATGGGAGTTAAGATACGCTCTTAACAATTTCTCTCTTAACAAGTTTCTTGCAAATTATCTGTTAGGCTGAAAATTTCCTATACCAAAAGTGACACTACTTTTGTTATTTTCATAGGTGTGTTGATGATTCTGAGCAATTTTTGGCTATGTTTAAACTTAATACATCGGAAAAAAAACGTGACAACAGCTTAAACATGAATTCATCACTCCACTCTGGAATAAAATCGATCGCCATGTCAGTTTCCGTATCTCGTCCGAAGCGCCCGAAAGTACAACAATCAGCTGGAACTTCGAAAAAGTAACGCAACTCGGACTTAATCGAGTAAGCCGAAGGATTGAATTGACAGAAAACTCAAGACAGCCAATCCAGCGAAGGCCAAGAAGATGTTGAACTTCATCAAAAGCATGGACACAACCTGTTGGTTCCCGATGCGGCCAAGTTGTTTCAATTTATTTTATGCAAGAATTGAGAGATATTCGAATCGCCAGAAGTAGCACTATAGCACGCCTTCGATAGTTTTTACCTGTTTTAATTGCTAAGGATAAGGTTTCATCGAGATTTCATCGTCTTTATAGATGCCGTCTGCTATGTAAAAAAGTATTGGTGAGCTTGGGCAGGCATCACAACTACTATAACAAGTGTGGAAAGTGACAGATGCCGTAATCTATATAATAAAAATGAGTTGGGGTTTCCTTTGTCACGATTTAACTCGCGAGCGGCAAGACCGTTTGGCATGAAAATTTGTATGCAGGGGTTTTTGAGGCCGAGGAAGGTTTGTAAGATAGTAAGAGACCCCTCCCTCCTCTGAAACGGGGGGCTCCCATACAAATGAAACACATTTTTCTGCATAACTCGAGAACTGAACAAGTAAAGGAACCCAAATTTAGCATGCGGAAGTTTTTAGAGGCAAACAATGTTTCTATGGTAGTTTGAGAACCCTCCCCGTCATAAAAGGGGGGGCTCCCATACAAATAAAACACAATATTCTGCATTACTCGGGAACTAATCAAGCAAACGGAACGAAATTTAGCATGTGGTGGTTTTTAAAGACAACAAATGTTTCTATGTTGGTTTGAGACCCCTTCCCATCCTTAAGGAGGGGGGGCTCCGATACAAATGAAATACAATATTCTGCATGACTCGAGAACTAATCAAGCAAATGGAACCAATTTTAGTATGTGGTGGTTTTGAAGACAAAAAATTGTTCTATGTTGATTTGAGACCCTCCCCTTTCTGAAAGGGGGGAACCTATTCAAATGAAACGCAAATCCTTGCATAACTCGAGAAATAATAAGAGAAATGGAACCAAATTTCGCATGTGGAAGTTTTGTAGGAGAGAAATGTTTCTATGGTGATTTGTGACTCTTCCGTCATATCAGGAGGAAGGGGGGAGGGGGTTCTCTCTAACAAATGGAAACCAAATTTCTGTATAACTCGAGAAATAATCAAGCAAATGGAACCAAATTTGGAATGGACGAGTTTTTTAAGGCATGAAATGTTTTTATGGTGGTTCAAAGCCCCTCCTCCCTCTAAAAGGGGGCTCTCATACAAATGAAACAAATTTCAACCAAACATGAGAACTATACCTACTGCTTTGCAAATTTGTATTCACTGGTTTTTGGGTCCGGAAAAGCATCTTATGATAGTTCGAGAGCCCTCCCGCTTCTAGAAAGGGGGGATCCCATGCAAATGAAAAAAAATCCTGCATAACTCGAGAACTAATCAAGCAAATGGAACCAAAATTGGTATGGGTGAGTTTTTGAAGGCAAGAAATGTTTTTGTGGTAATTTAAGACCTCTCCTCACTCTGGAAAGGGGGGCTACCATACATACGAAACACAAATTTAAACCAAACATGAGAACTATCCCTACCGCTATGCAAATTTGTATGCAGGGTTTTTGAGTCCGGGAAAATATCGTATTATAGTTCGACACACCTCCCACCTTTAGAAAGGGGGGCTCTCATGCAAATGAATAACTATATTCTGCATAACTCAAGAACTAATCAAACAAATGGAACCAAATATGGCATGTGGAGGTTTTGTAGGCAAGAAATGTTCCTACGGTGGTTTGAGACCCCAAGCAAATGAAACCAAATTTAGCATGTGTGAGGTTTTAAAGGCAAGAAAGATTTCTATGATGCTTTCAGATTCCTCTTCGCCCTGAAAGGAGGGCTCCTATACAAATGAAACAATATTCTGTATAACTCGAGAACTAATCAAGCAAATTGAACCAAATCTGGCATGTGGAGGTTTTTGTAGATGAATACTGTTTCAATGCTAATTTGAGACCCCTCCTTTTCTGAAGTTGGGGAGGGGCTCCCATACAAATGAAACACAAATTTTTGCATAACTCGAGAACTAATCAAGAAAATTGAATCAAAAATGGTATGCGGGGTTTTTTGAATGCAAAAAATGTTTCTATGGTGAATTCAAACACAAATTTCAACCAATCCTGAGAATTATCCAGGTAACTAAGCTACAAACTGTGTAAGTTGTCTGGGTAAGAAGAATGTTCTGATAGAAGTTTGAACTCCTTATTACACAAAAAAAAAAAATCATTAAAAAAAAAGCGTCAGTTCTATGTACTGTTCATTCATTTAGTTGCAGGCGTAGCAACGCTCGCACCGGGATCAGCTAGTCTATATAATAAAAATGAGTTGGGGTTTCCTTTGTCACGATTTAACTCCCGAGCGGAACGACCGTTTGGCATGAAAATTTGTATGCAGGGGTTTTTGGGGTCGGAGAAGGTTCTTATGATGGTTTGAGACCCCTCCCTTCGCTGAAAAGGGGGGCTCCCATACAAATGAAACACAAATTTCTACACAACTCGAGAACTAATCAAGCAAAAGAAACCAAATTTAGCATGTGTGAGTTTTTGAAGGCAAAAAAGGTTTTTATGGTAGCTTGAGACCCCTCCACTCTCTCAAAAGGGAGGCTCCCAAACAAATGAAACAGAAGTTTCTGCATATATCAAGAACTAATCAAGCAAATGGAACCAAATTTGGCATGTGGGGTTTTCTGGTGGCGAAAAATGTTTCTATGGTAGTTTGAGACCCCTCTCCTCTCCTAGAAGGAGTGCTGTCATACAAATGAAACTGAAATTTCTTCATAACTCTAGATCTAATAAAGCAAATGGAACCAAATTTGGCTTGCGGGGATTTTAAAGGCAATAAATGTTTCTACGGTAGTTCGAGACCCCTCCTCCCTCTCTGGTAGGGGGGGGGGCTCCCATACAAATGAAACACAAGTTTCTGCATAACTCTAGAACTAATCAAGTAAATGGAACCAAATTTGACAGGTAGAGGTTTTTGAAGGCAAGAAATGTTTCTAAAGTAACTCGAAACCCCTCCGCCCTCTGTAAGAGGGGGGCTCTCATACTAATGAAACACAAATTTATGCATAACTCGAGAACTAATCAAGCATATAGAACCAAATTTGGCATGTGGAGGTTTTTGGAGGAAAGAAATGTTTCTATGGAAGTTTGAGACTCCTCCACCATCTGAAAGGGGGAGGGAAGGGGGTTTCCATACAAAAACAACACAAATTTCTGCCTAACTCTAGAACTAACCAAGTAAATGGAACCAAATTTGGCATATGGAGGTTTTCGAAGGCAAGAAATGTTTCTATTGTGGTTTGAGACTCCTCCGCTAACTAAAAGAGGGGTCTCTCATACAAATGAAACACGAATTTCTGCATAACTCGAGAACAAATCAAACAAATGGAACCAAATTTGGCATGTGGAAGTTTTTGAAGGAAATAAATGTTTCTAAGGTGGTTTGAGACCCCATCGCCTTCTGGAAGGGAAGACTCCCATAAAAATGAAACATAATTTTTAACATAACTCGAGAGCCAATGAAGCAAATGAAACCAAATTTGGCATGTTGAGGTTTTTGAGGCAAGAAATGTTTCTATGGCACTTCACCACCCCTCTCAACTTCTAATTGGGAGGGGCAGAGAGGGGCTGCATAACTCGAGAACTAATCAAGTGAATGAAACCTTTTTAGTATATGGGGGTTTTTGGAGGCTAGATTTCTATATACATAAAAATGAATTTCTGTCTGTCTGTCTGTCAGACCCTTATAGATTCGAGAAGTTCTGAACCGACCAACGTGAAAATTTATATGAAGGGTTTTTTGGGGCTGGAGAAGGTTTGAGACCCCTACTCTCTCAGTAAGAGGCGCTCTCATACAAATGAGACACACATTTCTTCATAACCGAGAACTATCAAGCAAATCGAATCAAATTTGACATGTAGGGGGTTTCGAAGGCAAAATGTTTCTATGGTAGTTCAAGACCCTCCCCTTTCTGAAGGGGGGGGAAGCTTCAAACAAATTAAACTCAAATTTTTATTATAATCGATGAGCCCAGTGCGATGGTTCGAGAACTAATCAAGCAAATGGAACCAAATTTGGAATGTAGGTGGTTTTGAAGGCAATGATTGGTGGTTTGAGAAACCACCCCCTCTGGAAGGGCGGGCTCCCATACAACAGCTTACTTAAACAAAACGCGTGTTTCTCGGATAAGAAGCATGTTTTGATAGAAGTTTGAACCCCTGCTTAGTCAAGAAAAAAAAACTCATTTCGAAAAAAAACCATAAACGTGCCAGTTCTATTGAATTTTCCTTTATTTAGTTGCAAGCGTAGCAGCGCACGCACCGGGTTCAGCTAGTCTATATAAATAAAAATGAGTTGGGGTTTCCTTTGTCACGATTTAACTCGCGAGCGGAAGGACCGATCGGCGTGAAATTTTGTATGCAGAGATTTTTGGGGCCGGAGAATAATCTTATGATGGTTTGAGACCCCTCCCTTCACTAGAAAGGGGGGCTCCCATACAAAGGAAACACAAATTTCTACACAACTCGAGAAGTTATCAAGCAAAAGAAACCAAATATAGCATGTGTGAGTTTTTGAAGGCAAAAAAGGTTGGTCCCCCGTCATAAAAGGGGGGGGCTCCCATACAAATAAAACACAATATTCTGCATAACACGGGAACTAATCAAGCAAACGGAACGAAATTTAGCATGTGGTGGTTTTTTAAGACAAAAAATGTTTCTATGTTGATTTGAGACTATTCAAATGAAACGCAAATCCTTGCATAGCTCGAGAACTAATAAGAGAATTGGAACCAAATTTCGCATGTGGAAGTTTATGAAGGAGAGAAATGTTTTAATGGTGATTTGAGACTCTTCAGTCAAATGAGGAGGAAGGGGGGAGGGGTTGCTCTCATACAAATGGAACCCAAATTTCTGCATAACTCGAGAGATAATCAAGCAAATGGAACCAAATTTGGAATGGACGAGTTTTTTAAAGCATGAAATGTTTTTATGGTGGTTCAAAGCCCCTCCTCCCTCAAATAAGGGGGGCTCTCATTCAAATGAAATAAATTTTAACCAAACATGCAAATTTGTATTCAGTGGTTTTTGGGTCTGGGAAAGCATCTTATGATAGTTTGAGAGACCTTCCGCCTCTAGAAAGGGTGGGATCCCATGCAAATGAAAAACAAATTCCTGCATAACTCGAGAACTAATCAAGCAAATGGAACCAAAATTGGTATGGGTGAGTTTTTGAAGGCAAAAAATGTTTTTTTGGCAATTTAAAACCTCTCCTCACTCTGGAATGGGGGGCTCCCATACATACGGAACACAAATTTCAACCAAACATGAGAACTATCCCTACCGCTATGCAAATTTGTATACAGCGGTTTTTGGGTCCGGGAAAGGATCTTATGATAGTTCGACATCCCTCCCGCCTTTAGAACGAGGGGCTCCCATGCAAATGGTAAACTATTTGCTGCATAACTCAAGAACTAATCAAACAAATGGAACCAAATATGGCATGTGGAGGTTTTTGTCGGCAAGAAATGTTTCTATGGTCCTCTTTGGAAGAAGGGACTCTCATACAAATGAAACACGAATTTGAGCCAAACATGAGAATTATCCCAACAGGTATGACTATTTTTATGTAGGGATTTTTGGAGTCGGGGAAGGTTCTTATGATGGTTCGAGACCCCTCCCGCATCTGGAAGGGGTGCTCCCACACCATTGAAACACAAATTTTTGCATTACTCGAGAACTAATCAAGCAAATGGAACCAAATTTGGGATGTGGAGGTTTTCGGAACCAAGAAATGTTTCTAAGGAGGTATGAGACTCCTTCTCTCTCTAGAAGGGGTGAGCTCTCATGAAAATTAGACACAAATGTCAACCAAACATGAGAATCATACCTACTGTTATGAAAACTTATATGTAGGGGTTGTTGAGGCCGGAGAAGGTTCGAAGCTCCTTCCCCGCCTGGAAGGGGAGGACTTCCATAAAAATGAAACACAAGTTTCTGCAAAGCTCGAGTTCTTGGATTTGGAGTTCTTCAAAGGGAACCAACTTTGACATGTGGGGATTTTTGGGCAGGATTTTTTTCTTAGGTGGTTTGAGACGCCTTCCCTCTGGAGAGGGGGAAGGACGGCTCCCAAACCAATGAAACAGACATTTGAACCAAACATGAGAACTATCCATGCAACTAAAACACAAAATGTGTATTTCTCGGGTAAGAAGCATATTCTGATAGAAGTTTGAACACCTTTTTAGTCAAGAATTGGTTGAGTTACTCTCAGTGATACATTATGCACAAGAAGTTAATCTTCGGTTATGCAAGAGAAAATTACGTTCAGACTGACAGGATACGGCTTCGTTTGTCTTTGAAATGCTTTTACGCAGAAAGCAAAACCGGTAGAAACTACCGGTCCAAGGGTTAAATTAATAACACAAACCTTTTTTTTGCATGAATAACACACACACACAAGCAAACAAAAATATTTTAACCAGATTCATTCAGAACAAAAATCATAAACGCGCCAGTTCTATTAATTTTTCATTCATTTAGTCGCATGCGTTGCAAGGCTCGCACCGGGTTCAGCTAGTAGCAAATAAATTCAAATTTCGTGGCGTGTTTTGAACGTTTTTCATCTAACTTGAAAAAGTTACATAAATAGTGCCATCGATCTATATCAAAATGGAGAACATTAGTCCAGGTTAGTAAAGTATATCTTGCTCATTAAGTGTATAAAAAATTGGTTTCAGTTTTGAGACATCGTCATGTTAAATTCGTAAAGAAATAAATCCGCAGAAAAACCAAATTCAATCTTTTACCATTGATTCATAAAAAGTTCCACCGAGTTCCACCCTAAATCCGGCACAGAAGTGTTTCTTGAAGTGTCCTGCAAATGATCGTATATGAAATAGTCGGTTAATCGGTCTTCAACTAGCAAATATTTGAAAAGTGTGTTGCTTGTGATGAAAGCAACAGAACATCATGTGTATATCGCTACGTGGTCTCGACTCTACCTGAAGACACACCAGAGCAGGTTTACGAAAAATTGTACAAATTTTGTGTCGTGTTTCAAGTAAGGATTTTTTTGTGAAAAAGTATGTTGTGTTCCCTCGATGAGAATGATGATGATAATTCCAACAAAACCCCATCTCGTGGACGTCCTCAAAAATAATTTGAAAATTGTTCTACTAAAACCAAAAACCGACGAGTGGCAAAACTTTTTACAAAAAACGCCTCAGAAGAGCTAGCTTTTGCGGCGAGGATGGAAACAAATGATTGAGTCCTGCTCAAGCTTTAGCCATATTTGTTGATTTAGATTTATCAGAACGGAAGTATATTGTTCTTCGAGACGTTGTAAACGCGTTGCATAACGATTGTTTCCAAGTCTATACGCACTAAAACAAGCCAAGAATAAAATCATCCCAAAACAACTTACGGTTACAGGAACATCAACCACGGTAGATCTTCAAGAGCTGCTTAATCTAACAGTAAACGAAATTGCTGAAGTCTTGCAGATAACTCATCCCACAAAGGCAAGATTGATTAGCAAATGGGGCATGGATGGTAGCACTGGTCGTAGCATTTATAAACAAAAAATTTCAAGTGCGATTGCAGCCCATGGGTTATTGTTCCTAATTGCTATGGCTCCTATCAAACTAATTCATGCAGAAACTGGAGAAACTCCGTGGCATAATCCTCGGCCAGGCTCTACACATTTCTGTAGACCCATAAGGTTTATATTTGCAAAAGAGGATTCAACTATTATTCTTAATGAACAAGCGGCTGTGGAATCCCATATCAATGGATTAGCCCCATTTGAAGCATCAGTAAACGGTATTGACGTTCGTGTTTGTTTTGAGTTCCTTTTTACAATGCTCGATGGGAAAGCATGTAGCACGTTGTCACACGAAAAAGCAGCAGCAAAAGGTTACATATTTCTGCGCTGTTGGATTTAGACTTTTGACTGCCTTCTGCATATTGCTTATAGGTTTGTTATTTCCTTTTCCTGTATATCAAGTGTACTAATTTTCTTTTTTAAAGGTTGTCGTTTAAAAAATTGCAACAATATTAAGGGTAGTGGCCAGCGGAAAAAAAATTAACATTCTGAAATACTGAACATTGTTGCAGGAAGCAAGAGATCAATATTTATCTACATGCCCACGATCGTGCATAAGCTGCTGATTCATAGCGCCAATATTATTTCAATGTTTGAGTTACCGGTTGGCGAACTTTCAACTCATAACATCATAAGGAAAACCCGACTGAATCGCACAAGGAAATCGTCGAGAATCAAATCATGTAGTGGAAAAGAAAACAGAAGAAATTTTTTTTTGATTTTTCAACACAATGGCATGAAAGTCACTCTTGCAATAACGAATAGAATGTGTCGTATTTACAAACAAAAATTCAATAAGCAACTTATCTGAAGAAGTACGAGTTTTTTTTTATTAGTAAACAAATAAATTGACGCTTGAGACAGTTTTGCGATTATGTGCATATCGTATGACATTTATGCAAATTGCAGCTCTCATAATTACGCGTAACTTTCCCTTTTACAGCAATGTGCTGAAGTGACTATATTACCCAGTTTAGATTTGTGTCCCCCATCCCCATATATTCAACGCACTGTGCGACGCTTCAAGAACTTCAGGACACGCTTCTCGATGGACAGCTTCAGCAATTCCATGACCCGCTTCTCTTTAGGAGCATGGCCGACAACCTCATGGACCAGAAAGCACACGAACTTGGTTTGTTTGGTTTGCATACCCTTGGTGCAAGACGGTGGATTCCTTTAACCTAACGATCTGCTTGGAGGTCTTATGACCTTTGTTCAGATCAACTCAGATTACGTATCGGAGAGCCATGTTTTCCTCCTCTGTGGAAACAGCCGGACAATTATAAACGCCGTATATCAGCCTTAGCTAGGCAAGAATATTCGCACATTTCTCAACTTCTCTTCCGTTTCCTCCACGGTCACCTAAATCACAATTGAGCCAGCCCTCAGGTCGCCTCATTCGCATATCGCAGCTTTGATTACATCGCTTTGTCTCTGTCCATGACAGTAAAAACATGATTAAGAATTCGTAATTCAATTAGTACAATAAGAAAAACGTTCAATCGATAGAATCACTTACCTCTGATTTTTCTAGTAGCGCCTGGACTCATCTTATTAGTAAAATAAACTGTTTCGGTACGCGAAGCATAGAATTCGACGTCTCTAAAAATTGACAACCCTGGGTCGTAATTCCTCACCACTTGATCGATGTGGCCGAAGAGTGTAGGTGTAATAACAACCAAGATGACAGTTTCCAGTGCTGGCAGTTTAACAGGTGAAAAACCTAAGGCGAAATAACACTCTAAAAATTAACAGGGCGTGCTTTGATTTCTATAAATTTTTTACTCAATATAACACATTTTTGTATATTTTGTGTTTTAAGGTTGTGCACAGGTTGTGCAAATAATACAAGATGTGAGCATAATAAATGGTTTGTTGTAGCTTTCTATGGAAAATAGGATATGATATTCGTATTCCAATCTTTGCCCCCAGTTTTCTCGGATTCGTTATTTTGGAATATCGCCCTTTTCAAATGTCAGTCTAGATTTAGCGTTGCTGCTGACAGTTTTCAAACCGAGTAGGCCGAAAGGATTCAACAAATCAACACTTTTTCCACCTGCCACCAAACAACGACCGTCATTACCGATTGCATCAATTACTTGAAACCACCTGCTGCCGCGCGAGGAAAGATCGCACTTGCAAATCTAAGCGCCTCATTGCGCCACCCTAGAACCATCCCTCCCGAAGCCGAAGCCGAGCGCAGAACCCTCGCCAACGCCACTCAAGAAAGCGAGGGCCGTCCATTTCCATCCTCGTTAAATTACTCCACGCAGCAAATTTATTGGAAGGTTAGATTAATTGATGCTGATAATCGCGCTTCGATAGCTTTTCCCTCCCCCCCCTTCCAGCATCAGCAGAACGCTTCGGTCGATTCGTCGGGTGTGGAAGTGATGAGCCTTGTGGAACAATTTATGGCCCCGTGTGCGTGATGATTTGTGGGCACCGTGAGCTGAGCATTGATGGGCTTCCCCTCCCCCCCTCTTGAAGGGGGGAGCGAAAGAGCCTATGCGGGCGTGTTCGGGGCGTATTCAAAGAGGCAACAGTCTGCTGACAAAACTCGACTTCCACCCGTTTTGTAGGAACATTTCTGCGAACAAACGATCGCGATGAATTATTGACAAGCAAACGAAGGGTAAAACGGGCATTAAATTATGTGTGGCCATAATTGTTTTGCGCTTTTTTTTTACCCCGACTTGAGATACCGTTTGTTGCGTGTAGTAATAATTTTCTTGTCAGATGTAATCTGAGCCTGTTAATGTCATGCAAATTGGATGTAATTAAATTAGCAAATAGTGATTTTTTTTTTGGTTCCGCTGAAGTTGATAGTTTTATTGCGTTAAAAGTTATCTTCTTGTATTATAATCGTCGAGTAATTTAATTCAATATCTTGCCAAGGGCCAACCAACGCTGACGACGAAGTGACGACGATCACTAATTCGAATAAGTGCTATTTTTTTATGTAATCACTTCACACTTGGCGGCATTCCATCAGTCAGTTAGTCAGTTAGCTGTTTGTTTGTTTGGTTGGTTGGTTGGTTGGTTGGTTGGTTGGTTGGTTGGGATTAAATTTTAATAATAAGCCGCTGCTGGCTGTTACAGTCAGCGATCGGCGCACTCACCGAGATTAAGCTACGAGAGCAGGAGCAATCTGTCGCCACCTTGAGAGGCGATTCCCAGCTGTTCGATTCTCAGCCCGTGCCTCGTGACCGTGGTGAGTGACTTTGTGACGTAAGCTAATTAAAATTATTCCTTCTCTGGTTGACGGTCGAGGGCTTAGCAACAGTGCTGACGTTGATCCGAAACACATTCCAAATATTGCGGAATCTCTTGAGTATTTCGTACAGTTTGGTGGGTTTTTACACACTTTGTTGTAATTTTCAAATATTAATTTAACGCCTCGTTGTTTACAAAGAACGGAACACTGTGGAGCCCAATTTGTCTATAAGGTCTGTATCCGCAATAATCCGGACACCTCAAAACATGAATAAAACATAAATTTCGCATTATATTTCCGTCGTAGTTGTTTATTACAGATTCATGGGATGTGTTTTAACAATTCGTGAAGACAAAACATAGTTATTTGGAATTTGCATAAAATTTTCGAACTTTGCGCTTAACTCCGTCCATTATTGTTTGTACAGACTCTTCAGAAAACGTAGAAGCCGTCTTTGTCCAAATTTGCTGGAAGTGTTTGATGTCTTTGATTGCTTGCTTCTTTCCTGAAAGCTTCCGCTTCATCAGAGCCCAATATCTCTCGATTGGTCGTAGCTCTGGGCAATTTGGCGGGTTTGAGGTTTTTGGTACAATGTTCACTAGATTTGCTTGGTATCACTCCATCACAGTTTTAGCATAGTGGCATGATGCCAAATCGGGCCAGAACAAAGGTTTTTCTTTGTGACTTTTGATGAAGGGTAGCAATCGCTTCTGCAGACATTTTTTCTGATAGATCTCCTTGTTGATTGTGACTGTAGTGGCGAAAGATTTACTCTTTTTGCCACCCGTGCAAATTGGTTGCCACACAAGGTATTTTTTGGGAAATTTCGATGCCTTCTTCGTTCTGAAATGCTCAGCTGTAGCATTTATGGCCATAGCAGAATAAAAAGACAGCCCTGGAAGCTGCTTGAAATCCTCCAGGACATAAGTTTCATCGTCCATAATAACGCATGAAAACTTCGTCAAATATTCGCAGTACAAACGTCGAGCCCATGATTTTGCTGCCAAGTTCTGTTTGTCGTTGCGATTTGGAACTGTTTTTACTTCATACGACTTAAGTCCCAAACGTTGTTTTGATTTTTGGACAAAAGCAGGGGACATCCCTATTTTACGAGTCACCGAATGGAGAGATTTGGGTTTTTCGTTAATATCCTTTTCACCTTTCGGTCCATGACTCGGTTTCCTCTCCACCGTCAAACGTTCCGAAAATGATTTGAGCACATCGTGAACAGTAGATTTAGGCAAATCCAATGTTTTTGCAAGGTCCCGTATTGACAAGTCAGGATTTGCCGTACGCCCGTACAAAATTCGCACACACACTTGATTTTCTTTCGTCGCCATCTTGAATACTAAATATGAAATGTAAACATCAATCACATTCTTTTTCATCATAGACTCTCAGCTATACCACAGTGAAATTTTCCATTCCTACGTGCAATATTTCAAAAGTTACAATGATTTGAAGGTGTCCGGATTAATGTGGATACAGATTTTATGTGTAATTCTTTTCACTCCCTCGTGGCTATGATAATGCAAGTCCGTCTACAATTGCATCAGGAGCAGCAGACATGCAGACATTACAAATGTAATTGTTATTATCATTTATATTACAACATCCCTTCACTCCCTTGGTCTTGATCCACCTAACTCACGTTATGTATTTGAAAAAATAGGAAGGTTTTTTTTACGATTTTTATGAAAGGATTATTTATGCAAATTCTAATTTGTCGTTTACTCCCTTCCAATAAATCTTCCCTTATTTGGTAGCAATAACTAATAGGTGGGCAAAAATAAAAGCGGATTGCTGTTACAAAAATTGCATCAAGTAGCAAATAGTGACCATGGCAACAGTAAATTAAAAAGTATGAATGTTAGTTTTGTAATATTTAAATTGAGTTAAAAAACTGGTGAAATGCTGCTATCGCTGATAACGAACGAAAACGTCCTCAAGCGCAGACCACAGAACTCCACACTTTTACACTTTACAACATTTCTTGCATTTCAAAATCAACTGAATGGAGATTATATATAATAAATACGAGGGATTGCAGTATTTTTCATGGACAAAAATATATACCCTGTTATATGAATATTTCATGGGTATGGTAGGGACCATCAGGGCACCCGATTAAAGCACTCTGGATGGGGAGAGTGGATATGCCAACTCCCCATTGCTAACAGTTTGTGAATAGAGAGTGAGAGAGAGAGAGAGAGAGAGAGAGAATGTCAATGTATATTGTATTATAAGACTATTTTACAACAACAACTGAATGTATTATGAAGTAAATTTTAAATTTTAAGTGAACGAGGTAAAGCGCTATAACCTTGGCAATTATTACCAGGCTTTTGGTTCAAATGCCAAAAGTTCACCCACAGACAAAAGGGCATGCTCTAATCCTTCTAGCATGCTCCCAACGATAAAGTACAAATTATCACACTGCTTAACTCTACATGGAAGTGTTTGGTACGGGAGGTCCACGCTTTCTTCCTTCCCTTAATTCAAAATAGTAGAGCGATTTTAGATGTTTCTGGAATCACTCCATTTCTTGGAATCCTCTCTGCGGCACATACTACGTAGTTGGCCTGGCCGATGACAAGAAAAATGATGTATTCAAGAAACCATCATTTTCCAGGATGCTTTCAAGAATTGGCTGCTTTAGTGTGAGATTAGATTAGATTAGAATATTTTGGACTCTAGAAAAACTGTTTATGCAAGCACTTTATTGAGAATTCCAACGTATTTCCTTGGCTGGAGCTTTGCTTTTATTCTGCTACTCTTGTGGCTAGCTGGCTAACGAGAATCTGACACATCTCACTGCTTTTATGAATTTTTGGAGGCTTCTCTGATCTTTGGAAGAATTCTCAAAACTTGTTTGATATTTTTTAAACTTCTTGAAATTTATTTATACTTATCTGCCAAACTTCAGGAAATTTTTCTGACCAATCAAATTTCTCAAAGATTGAACCCAAGAAATTGTAATCCCTACATGAGGTTGTGTCCTAGCTCAAAATATGATGTGAAATAATTAGAGATGTGAAATACCCTCTCGAAGATCATGGTTGGCACCTTGTCGTTGGTGAGAGGGCTAATATCATACAAATGGCCAGCATGAGAGACCAAGAACATGATCAGCAGTTATAGTATTACACTCTACTTTCTTTAAATTGCCACGTCGTAGTACGTTTATTTGAAGGCACTGAAAAAGGTGTGATACTGGCAGGTTTAGCCACAATTAACTCTTAGACAAAACTATGAGCAATCTACAAATACCTGATATCAAATAATTTAGGAAAACGATAAAATGTGCCCTTTTCAGTTGCTAAAAACTTTTTCATTTTTTGCTTATTCTCTAATTGTCATTAATAGAAAATCAAATATACCTATACAGTTGGTATCACTAATAATCTTATTGTTCGCTTCATTATCAAAAAGGGTGAGTGTTTTGATGCACCTGATGTTTCAGGTGCAGAAAATGCAAATATATATTACAATATATATATGTGGGATCTATACGACAGCAGTGATCAAACCAGTAACTCTAACATTATATTATTAAGCTAGGGATAAGACCTTTCGTGCTGAACAAAGGTCATCAAAGAGTGTTACTAAGGACGGATGCTTGCAAAGAATTAAAGGCTAAGGATTTATGAAAAGAGTAGGACGTGGATGGTCCGCTTAGGGAGGTGAATAGCCTTGAGACCATATAACAATTCTTCTCTATATCGGTTAGCTTCAATAGTCTTTTGAATTAAAGTCATCCCTCTCGTGGGTATTTTTTTTTACCTTGTCGGCGGTGAGAAGGTGTATCTCATGCTATAAACATGCTTGTGTGACCAAGAATTTGACCAGTAGTGAAAGTATCAGACATTCTAGTATTTTTTCACTGCCATGTCGTAGAACGTTTTATAAAGGCACTAATATCAGGTGTGATACTGGCGGCTTATGTGCGATTCATTCTTAGGCTTCTTACTTTCTATCTAAGGGAAAAGATTAATAACGGGTGTCCACTAAATAATGAGAACGAAAAGAATGGGTCAGGAAAAAAATACCAGTGAAGTTTTGTTCAAACTGATTTATTTTATTAAAAGGGTCAACTTAAATCTTCAAACTAAGTTTAGTGAATATTGTCATATGGTCCGTGGTCCGCCAGTGGCGCAGCTTAGTCGTTATGCTGGAACATGACCGTTGGACGGCAGCCACATCGATTTTTCGGATGCAGCTTTTGATCCTGTTGGTAAGTTGCTTGGTGTTCTTGGCCTTCCAATTATCCTTGTATACCATGGAGCTCAAAAGACCGAAGAAATCCTCGATAGGACGGCACTGTGGCAAATTTGTCGGATTCCGGTCTTTTGGGACATATGGTATATTTTGGCTCTCCAAAAACGTTAGCGTTTTTTTTTGCGTAGTGCGATGATGCCTTGTCCGGCCAAAACACGTATTTGCCATCCGAGTGATGTTGTTTAAGAAATGGGATGAGTATTTTCTGCAAACACTCTCTTTGGTACACCTCCTGGTTGATGGCCAAACCGCTTGGTTTGAACCACGGCTTCGAAATACCCTTATCGGATATTACGATGTATAACATAACCTTCGATTCAAATTTGTGCTTGAACTTATACATTACTTTTGGAGGAGTAGTTGATTTGTCCTTAGTGTAGAATCGGTCGTTTCCCGGTATCTGAGACTTCGAAAGAGGAAAGTAGCTTTCGTCGTCCAGAACGAAAGATTTTCCGCCGTAATTCCGAGTCATCCAGCGGCATTGGGATTTCACGGTTTGAATCTGCTCATCTGTGTACTCTGGGGATCTGGTTTTCTTTCTACACACTATTCCTTCTTTCTTTAGCGTCTTGCAGATGAGTGACTTCGAACAATGGAACTTTCGGGCTGCTTCCCGTTGACTTACCGAATCCTTGTTGTTGAACATGCTGCGCAGCGAGCGGAGCGTTTTCTCATTCATTATTTTCGCTGGACGGCCGCAACCTTTCTTCCGGGTTACTCTCATGCATGCCAGGATACGGTATACGGTGGATACCGGAACTTTTTCACGACAAAAATGGTCCACCGTGTATTTTTTTCCACGATCTTCGTTCGCTTGAAAGAATTGTACAACGCGCGCGCGCAGTTCTTCCTGTTTCGACGGCATGCTGAACACGACTGAACATGTTAGAGTGAAATAAGAGTGTATGAAAATTTTCTGGAGAGTGCAACGATTCATTCATCTAAAGTGACATTTCTATGCGGCCGTTTTTGTTCTGATGGAAAAGTATTGAAATCATTCTCATTTTTTAGTGGACACCCGTTAGTACACTTTTCATTCTCTTGGCAACTTATGTTCTTATTCATCAATTTGTTTTATGGAATGAATAACCAAAATACCTGGTGTAAACCATTTTCTAATAACTGAATGTAATTGCACTATTTTCGAAAGGGGTGAATGGTATGATCAGGGTATCAGACCAATGATGACAAACTATTGATGGGATGCGGAGGGCTCGCTTGGGAAACACCATTAGAAGTTGTAGAATAAACCTATCCATGTGGCTTATATCAGTAGCAGTGTTAGATGAATCATATACAATAGTATACGGAGGTTTATCTCCTTGGTTGTAAACTTCAATAACGGCAAATAGGTTTTTAATTGGTTGTAATGCGAGACGATGAGAGTTTATTCTTCATGCCACGCTTTAAATAAACAGAATGGATAAAACGATAATAAACCCGCTAGATAAGAGGTAGACAAGTTCTTTTCAAAGTTTCAAACTAGTAATTATATGAAATTTATTGAAATTCGGGATAGAAACTAGATCACAAACTGTAGAGTAGGCTGTAATTTAGGGTTAAGCCAAGCATGGTTAGTTTATAGCGACTCGAAATTTTCAGTCAAAGAAACAAAGACTCGTTGTGAGAATATCACCAATAATCTCCATACACCAAACACTAACATTTTAAGCACAAATTTTAAGCAATATGCTCACATCATATCGTCACGTAAGAATATTTGTTTTACTTTATGCATAAAAGCTTCCTTGCAATTCTCTTACTATTCAATGAATGCATTTTTTTGAAAGATTGAAGTACATGGAGATTTTGTAACCAGTGATATCCGTGTGCTCAGTAACTATGACATTGTCACCTAACCTATGATAGTTAAAAATGTCTTTGATGTTGCTATTTCTAAAGCAATAATCTATTAAGGCACAAGTTATAAAGCCAGAAACTTTGTTACGTTGATTAGTAGCACCAGCGTAAGTTTGTTTCAAATACTAGAAATTATTCAGGAAAATAAGAATACTTTTTTGAAGTTAACATATAAAGATCAGGATCATTTGACTACCATAACATGCCTTTCACAGCAGTTGAAGCGCTTCCACAAGCTGAAAAAAATCATATTGACACTTTAGGAAGTCCACCAATTATGGTGCATAGAATAGGAGACTTCTTTTACATTCGTTTAAAGCCTAGTTTTAGTACATACGATTGAGGTTAGATTGTATACGAACCAAAGCTGTATTAAAAAAAAATTTCAAAGCTTTAGTTCTATTCTTTTATCATTGAATTCAAGTGACATGTATTATAAAACCTAATAATAAATTCATTTCGAAACTATTATCATATCACATAAAGTTTATTATCGATATAAATGATTTTCATTGAAATTTCACATGAATTTCATTCAGAAATACTAATAACTCTCATTGGCCTTTCACATAAAAGGTATGTGACTGTTCCAATGAATATAATATGAACTATCCCTTGACTGTTTATGTGTATTTCACATAGCAGTTATGTGAAAACCTACATGGAAAATAACTATATGTGTTTATAGAGAAATTTTACATGATTTCTTGGTTCTGTGTGTACTTGCAAGCGTGGCAGCGCTCGCACAGGGTACAGCAAGTAATATAACGAAAATGCTTTCAAACGCTTTTAAGAATTTTTATTTTTTGTCTAACCCAAACAGAGCGATCAAATTTGAAAAAGGCTTTTTTTACAAAAACAATTATAATTTTTCTTGGACATACAATAGCGACAATCTAAGCACAACAAAAGTTGTAACTTTTATTGTTCTAGAATTTATAAGAACAAAATAACTGATTTTTATAGGGACACCCCAAGCTACGTAGGAAAAAAATCACTTATTTTTTCTGTTATGTATGCCTATATTTTTGCAAATTAAAAAACAAGATTGCCAATTTCTCTAAAAACAAGAAATGAAAACTAGGGTGATTCACACCAAAATAAGGGCCTCGTTATAATATACAACTTTATAAAATTCAATTTTGCTCTAAAACTTCAAATTAAGGGGAAATATATATTTTTAATCGCCCCTCGGCGGTCACGGTGGCCTTCCTGGAACTTACTCACCGGAAGTACAGTAACCTCTGCATCCGATACACCGACGGATCTGTCGGATCCGATGGCGTTGGAATTGGTGTCACCGACCGGAATTCCGCCCGTTTCCATAGGCTCCCACCGCAGTGCAGCATCTTCTCGGCAGAAGCCTTAGCCATCTGGATCGCTGTTACCGCACCCTTCGACTCGCCGATAGTGGTATTTACCGACTCCGCCAGCGTAGCCCTTCAATCTGATGCGCCGTCACACCCCTGGATCCAGGCCATCACTATACACGCCCCACCGGACTCAACCATCTGTTGGATACCTGGCCACTGCGGGATAACCGGGAACACCAAGGTCGATCGCCTAGCCGGAATAGGGAGAGGAGCCAACCTTTTCTGCAAGCACACTCCGGGGAAAGACATCAAAAAATAGATTGCCAAGGTAACCTGGGAGGCCTGGTCCACCAACTACCAACAAAACCGGGATCTACTCATCCGGAAAGTCAAACCCTCTGTCCACCGAGGCAACGACCACCGAGACCATCGACAACAGGTAGTACTCTCCCGACTCCGATCAGGACACACCAGGGCATCGCACAACATGACCGGGAACGGCCCACTCGGTTGAACACTTGGTTTATCACTGCCCCCAGTACTTTGGACCTCGAGAAATATACGACATCCCACCTTCACCGAAAGATGCCCTCAGCGACGACCCCTTTAGGGAAGCAGCACTGATCTGCTTCCTCAAGGACTGCAACCTATATGACGCAATTTAACCCACCAACCCTGACCAAAACAACGAGGAGGGGTAGCGGGTCTGCCGGAGCCTGAATACGGACACGACTACGGGCACTGCTCTAAACCACACCCCTACCAGCAGGCTATCGACCCCTCCCGCCATGACCCGGACACGACATCGTAACCCGAACCAATTCACCCCGCAAGAACATACCAACCTGCACACCACGGACATGACCCCAGCCATACACTATCCCGATCAAGGGGTTTCCAACAGCATTGATTACTTATCACTTCCACAAACGTTACTCGGATAACTTAGTGATTACAAAGATTATTGTGATTACTGATGATTACTTATTACCCATGATTATTCGTGATTATTCATGCTAACTTGATTATTAATTATGATTACTTGCGTGATTCTTGATAACTTTCCTTCAATTGGTAGTGTGCTAATGGCAAATATAAGGAATTCAACTATGTGCGTCCTTTATGGTGATACTACCAACTAAGAAACATATGCATTGATCGTTTAAGGTGTAATCGTTGAAGAAACTGCAAGTGTTATGTCTTTTTGACTGTGTTAAAATATTTGCATTTGCAGTGTGATCAACCGATGCCGCAGGTGTGTTATTGATGATGATTTGTAGTGCAAAGTTATCAATGTTTTTTGTCTGTGTGTCTGTTTGTCTGTTTTATAGATGTTTATAAATACATGGAGATGGGTTAACGTAAAAATTTAAACATTTTCATAAAAATCTCACGTTGTTAGGTACTTTGATGATAATTAATGATGTTGCTGCTCGAAAGTTCAGCAGAAAAAATGCAATACTACCGATTATAAAATGAGTTTTACTCCACAAGGGGGCAAAAGGAAATAAACGATTTTGCTTAAGTATTGTAGATGGAAGTTTGTACTCCCAGTTTACGTATTTCATGTTTGCAAATATTTGCAAATAAGCGAGTAAGATATTTTGAAAAAACTTGTTTACACTTCAACTTCCACAAATTTTTCAAAACAATAACTAGCAACCATCTTGTATCTTCAAAATTTGTGTTTCATGCCTTAAAAATCATCCTTACAAAGTGTTTAAATTCATTTTTAGTTTTTGAGTCCCTCCCTAAGGAAAGATTAAAAAACTGTTTCAAAACGATATGTTGATGACATTGAAGTTAAGTTTCTGCAGCAAAGTTTTTTTAAATTAAATTATTTAGAATTCTGTAGGAGTAACAATTCCTCTTAATCATAATAGTATAGAGTTAGATTTAGTTAGATTAGTTAGACCACTCTTAGTACCACCAAAACCAAGAGGTGGATCTTATTTTTAAGATTAAATCTTTCAAAGACATCATTTGTCTAGAGCTAACTGTTTTCGAGTTGTTGATTTTTGTCGCGAAATTTAGCCATTCGTACGGTGTGAAAATGTACATGGTAGGCTATTTATCGATAAAATGCAGTGCACTGTTGCTATTCTTATGCTAGGGATTTTTACATCAAACTTATCTGAATTATTTATGACACTACCAGCACTCGTGTCCAATGGAACAGGTACAGAAAAGATCATACCATCAAAGTTGCTTGAAATTATTAATTCTACAACTTTTTGGATTAATATATACCTTTATTTCTGCAGATATAAAAGTTAGATTTTCGATTTTTCTGGAAATAAGGACCATCCTTTATTCCTTCCAGAAAAAGCGCCTTGTTATTAGAAACAACTTTGTGGAAAACAATTTTGCTCCAAAACTTCAAGCTTCGGCTGAAAATGTATCATTCCAACTAAATTCGCATTCTGAACCACTGTGCACTGATCAAATATGGTCTTTGTAGCATCGATTAACGGGTACCCCAAAGGAGGTCAATATGGTAAAGGTGATGAAATCCCTTATTTTTTTTACAAAAACCAAGTGATCGCCTGGATGTTTATGCCCGTGGTCATTTCAACCCGGAATAAAATCACGGACCATTTTGATCTTCAATGGCCACCCTAAAGTCCTCCGGAGAAACCCGTAATATGGATTATTTTGTTTTTGTATGAAAATCATGGTTTTGACTGCTCAACCTTTGTTATTTCATGGTCAAGGTTTTGTTACGTAGGACAATGGCTCCACCCTCTGACCCTCGAAATGTCCTCAGGAGAAACCCGTAATAGGAACTATTAAATTTTTGCACCAAAATCGTGATTTCTCACGCCCTTGCATCATACGGTACCTGGTAATTTGAGGCCTTTTTTCAGTTCCTTTCACTTCAATACAATAAGACAAGGGTACCGGTTCCGACCAACCTACCAGCTTTCGACCCTTAGTGGGAACTATTCAATTTTTGCCCAAAAATCATGATTTCGACGGCATAATATTCTTGATTTTTCATGCCCAAGATTGTTTCAGGTCGAAAATAAACCATAGACCACCCAGGTCATCGGTGGCCCTCGGAATGTCCACAGGCAAAACCCCCTAACGTGGGTTATTCAATTTTTATACCCAAAACATGATTTCCACGGCTCAATCTTTGAGGTTTTTCATGCTTTAGATACTTTTAGGTCAGAAATAAACAATTGAACAGTCTGGTCATCGGTAGCCCTAGAAATGTCTTCAAGAGATACCCGTATTGAAGAACTAATCAAATTTTATCTCAAAACTATTAGTTCGACGTCTCAACCTTCGTGATTTTTCATACTCTTCACGATTTTATCACTGAAATGGATCACTAACTACCCTAGTCCTTTAGGGGTACCAGATAGTCCCTCGAATAAACCCTTATTACGAGACCTAGTGTTTGATAGCTCAATCTTCGTTTTTCCTGAGTACCGTAGTTCTTGAGTTAAAAATAACCAGAATCAAGAGTCACCCACAATTGATACGTTGCGGATGCGTTGACGTAAATTTGACAGAAAAGCTATGGGAAAACTGTCAAATTCACGCAAACACATCCGCAACGTTTCAATTATGGGCCAGCCATCACGAGAAATTTGTCGCGAAGTTGCCTGCGATTTTGTTTTTGACGGTTTGACATTTGGATTCAACTAACACCGAATGAAGGTAGCCTAGTTAGTCATGTGAATATTTTATTTTTTTGGTAGCAATGTCCAATTTAAGGGAACAAATCAAGAATCACGAAAGTAATCATAAGTTATAATCAAATAATCATGAGTAATCATGAGTTATCACAGATAATCATGAGTAATCATAAGTAATCATCAGTAATCACGATAATTTTTGAATACTCAGTGACTATCAGAGTAACTTTGGGGGACGTGACAAATAATCAATGCGGTTGGAAACCTCTTGATATATAGTGTCTGAAGTAATGTACTGCATAGTGCATCGGATGCGCTATATAGCGCATTACTTCCGATAATATATATAACTTATAGAACAAGTGTGAAATTAAAAGTCATTTAATTCAGTTTCAACTGTTAACTGGATTGATTATCCTTGTGATTACTTATGATTACTTCTGATTACTTATGATTTGTTATGATTATTTATGATTATTTATGATTACTCCTGATTATTTTGATAACCAACGATCATAGGATTACTTTGCGTAAATAAAAGTAATCTCAGATTACATGTCACTTCAATACTTGTTGGAAACTCCTTGATCCCGATCGGTCCACACTGACACGAAACCGGAAGTCGCTAAAACCCCTTCGTAAAAACAGAAAAACATCGACAGCCCCCTCAACAGAACCTCCGCACCCCACAACTTTGTAATATTAAATCAACATCTTCTTAGAAACCCCACCACTTAGCTGGACACACCTGGTCCACCCTCGTATCCCCTTTCACAAGAGACGAACCAGCCTCCGGCTGAAAGTTTCTTAAATAAAAACATCTAATCTAATCTATTTTTAATTGTTGACCACTGTGCAATAATATTGTTTACATAAAACTTCATAGACGCACAATTCTCCAGGGATATCCAAATAAGTTTCCTCAGGAGACCGACTTTTCTTGTCAAATCGGAGTCCTCGATTACTGCTTCTATAGACGCTAACACGTCTTCCTGGCTGTCGTACCGTCCTAGACGTGAAAATAATTAACAGAGTACCTGACTCAAAAGGTTTCATTTTTGTTTTGTTCTGAATTGACGTGAACTAATAATAACGTTCAAACATTATCCATAGCTTTACAAATTATATATTCTAAGTTAAAATCCATCAAAGCAATATAGGGTAACGGGATGTAATGTTAGCCTAGCTCCTTGATTCGGCCTATGTACCAAAAATGTCATTGTTCAGGCGATAATCAACAAAATCATGTTGCTATAAGGATAACTATGGCCTGTTGTATCAATAACGTAGTAAAAAGATTGTTATTGGTAAAAATTACAATACAAATGTCTGAGTTTCGGTTGAATGTTTTTCATATGGCTTAACTCAAAACAAACTAGAGGCACAAAATCTATGTAGAATGAATTATAATGTTTTGATTGCCAAATGACCGCTAAATCATACGTAAAAATCACTTAAGTGTTTCCTAGCAGTTTAAGTATAGTATGATTCGTAAAATTGTTTGTTGCGTACAGCGAATACAGCTGGGAACACCTTGAATCAGAAAATCAGAAAAAAATCGTACCTAGACAACATTTAATAACAAATCCATCGAATGTGACGAACTTGCATCCATAATAAGACTCAATTTAGTGCCCATAGACCGGCATTACATCCATATCCCTCGAAAGTTTTTGACTTTAATAAACTAGTTGTGTAACTTTTCTTGATAAATACCACCAGATGGCTTATTAAACATGCCATAAAGGGTGATACGGTCAAAATTTGGTCAAGGGAAAACGCGTGTAAATCGGTGAAATCGTTTATTTAAAAAATCAAATTAAATTTCTTTTTCAAGTTCAATTAGTATAAAATTCAGGAAAAATATTCAGTTAGGCTTCCGCTTTTCCAAATCCGAATTGCCGGGCCTTACGCTTGACCCCTGCCATCAGATTTTGTACAGCCACCTTGTCCACCTTCTTCGCCGCAGAAAGCCAGTTTGCCTTGAACTGCTGCTCGTCCTTAGCAGTTTTTTTGGTCTTCTTTAGGTTCCGCTTGACAATAGCCCAGTATTTCTCAATTGGGCGGAGCTCTGGCGTGTTGGGAGGGTTCTTGTCCTTGGGAACCACCTGCACGTTGTTGGCGGCGTACCATGCCATGGCCTTTTTACCGTAATGGCAAGATGCCAAATCCGGCCAAAACAGTACGGAACGACCGTGTTTCTTCAGGAAAGGCAGCAGACGTTTATTCAAACACTCTTTCACGTAAATTTCTTGGTTGACAGTCCCGGAAGCTATGAAAATGCTGCTTTTCAAGCCACAGGTACAGATGGCTTGCCAAACCAGATATTTCTTTGCGAACTTTGACAGTTTCGTGTGCTTGAAAGTATCTGCTACCTTTCCCCTTCCTTTTGCCGTATAAAACTCCTGTCCCGGAAGCTGCTTGTAGTCGGCTTTGACGTAGGTTTCGTCGTCCATTACCACGCATTCAAACTTCGTCAGCATCGTCGTGTACAGCCTCCGGGATCGCGCTTTGGCCGTCGTATTTTGTTTATCATCGCGATTTGGAGTCACTACCTTCTTGTAAGTCGATAGTCCGGCTCGTTTTTTGGCTCGATGCACGGTTGTAGACGATACACCCAGCTTATTTGCGGCATCTCGGAGAGATAGGTTAGGGTTTCGCTTGAAACTACCGGCAACTCTCTTTGTCGTCTCAGCGGCTTCCGGTTTTCGATTTCCCCCCGATCCAGACTTCCTGGCTGTCGACAAACGTTCCCCAAACACTTTAATTACATTTGTAACGGTTGATTTGGCAACTTTTAGCGATTTTGCCAACTTTGCGTGCGAGTAGCTCGGATTTTCGCGATGCGCGAGCAAAATTTTGATACGCTGCTCTTCTTGCTTGGACGGCATTTTGACAACTGAAGAGTGAATTCCAAAATCAAAATAGGAGCAACATTCTACACACACACACCTTCAAAATGAGGGGTGTTCAGGTTTTTTAAATGCAAAATTGAAAGAAATACGTCAAGTTGATATTGACCAAATTTTGACCGTATCGCCCTTTATTTTTCGCTCAACTGATGTTTCCGCCTTCCAGGCAAAATTTATTTTCTGTTATTCTTCCCAAAACCATTGTTAGCATATTCAGGTCAAATTTTGTTTTTTATCCGTAAGGGAAGGTCCATTGATTATGTCACGCAGTAGGGGTCCAGGGGGGGTTTGAGAAAACGTGACGATCCATACAAAAAAATTTGAAGGTTCATACAAAAAACGTGACAAGGGGGTGAGTGGGGGTGATATAAAGCCAATTTTTGCGTGACGTAATTAATGGACGTTCCCAAAGTCAATTAAAAATATTAAATTATAAGCTTTAATTATGACTAAAAACAATAATTATGTATAGGCACTTTTGATTTGCACGGTCACATTTTCTTTGTTTATGATGTGCCTTTTTCACACTGATTTTATGGCTATCTTACGACTTGTTTACCTTGAGCAATTCAAACAAGTTTTATTCAAGTGTAACTCATCTTTTTCAAGAGTAGAACAAATAAAGATGAACTTATCGCGCTCCTCAAAAAATCTTGTTAGTCTTGTGCAAGAAATATAGGTTTTATTTGCGTTTTAAAGTAGTTTTAAATAAAACCATTGGAAAAATGGCGAGCGTGGCTATTCTGGATTCCCTCGGAACGGTAGCCATTTTCATAAGTATGAAACAAAACTCTCATTTTTCCAATGGTACGAACAAACAATTCTGTTTAAAATACATTTTGAAACATAAAATGGATTGTAGACACAATTTATTCAAGATATAACAATTTATCAGCCTTGTCACCTAATAGCTGAATTTTCAACTATTTTTTTATTTTTTAAAGAAGTCAATGTTCTAGCAATAATTCAGAGGCGCATTAAAATTTTCGAACTTTAATGTTATAAAACACCACTAAACTGAATGTCGTATGAAAAATTCATCAATTGCAGGCAAAAAAACAGATGCATTCATGGTCAATTTCACAATTAATTTACATACGTATCCACTTTGGAAGAGATATATAGTAGCTTCCACTCAACCATAAACAAAAAAAAAATCCCCATTCAGCAGAACGAATCGAAAAATGGAATCTTCGAAGCATATTTGTGACGGACTGGAAGTGTTCTTAAAGAGGAAAATCATAAAACTATCAAAACTTGTGGTAGTTTTATCATAGTTTTAAGTATGTCTTGAATGTCATTACAAGTTTGTACCGATAAAACTATCAAGTTATAAGCGAACCTTGGGAAATAGTCTTGAGAACCTCCTGCAGTATGGGCCTTTTGGAACTTAAGAGGGTTTTATCGATGTTATGTAGAATATCTAGTTTTATGCGTGGTTTTATCAAATGAGTCTTGAAAACTTCTTCAAGTGTACCTTAAAATTGAATTTGTTACTTGGGATAGTTTTTCATTATGCATACTACTAAGTGTCTTATTAAACGTGTCTAAGCAAATGAACAACTGGCTAGATATCGCTTACACCTGAAAATTTTTATAAGTTATAATAAAAAATGTAATCGATCGTTGCATATTAGGCTGAGTTTAGGGACACATACCCTATGTACTGGTTTTTTTTTTTCAATGTCGGTCGGTCACTTCGGTATATCGAATCGTTAGTGCCAAAACTAGATCCCATTACAAGTAAAACAAATCACACAAGTCATGTAGTTTCCGTGGTGTAGTGGTTATCACATCCGCCTAACACGCGGAAGGCCCCCGGTTCGATCCCGGGCGGAAACAGATATTTTATTAGCCTAGCCCCATTTCCCCAATAATAAAAGCCTACACTCATTCATTGCCAAGTAGTAGTGCCCTATTATAACTACACGATGATTGATGTAATAACGCATATTTCTGCTACTGTAAACAACCCCCTAAACATACCGCAACAACTACCTGTGTGTGTCGGCAAAATCAACCTTGCTTGTCTCACTCGAACACACCTCGACGAAAAAAATTCTTGCTACATCATTTGAACACGAATTTGTAACATTTCACTTAAGGCTCAAATGAGACGTTTAACAAACGTGTGAGCATGTAACAACACTGCACTGAGATGTGCGTCTTCGCCACCACACACACACAGTCTGGGGAGGCGTTGTACATCATCATATTTAGCATTTAGGTAGGCTACCTAACCTCTATTCGACCAACGATTGAACAAGTAGGCTAGGATTGCTGCTCATGTCATCGACTTCTCGCGTTAAGATTCATTTCACTCACCGAGTGTTCATTTTCGGCTTCCAAGTAGGTGTGGATCATCTGGCAGCAGGCGCACCTGGTCTGTGTGTGGGTGGGAGGGAAGCACGTGAGGTGTCTCTGCACGCACGGTGCGGTTAAAAATTCGTGTAAACGGTGATGTTGTTTCGAAGAAACAATTTCGTTTGACTTGGCGCTGGTGGTGGCATGGCGTGGCGTGGCACAGATCTCTTTCTGTTCGATAGGGAAAGTGCGGAAACGCGGAGACCCGACGATGGCGACGACGACGTTTGAGTTAAAAACAAGCGTCCCAAAAGGAACGTAATGAGATGAAATGTAACTCGCACCGAATTCAAACAGAACAAATACATGGTCGAGGAATTTGTTGCGCGGGACGGGGACGGGGGAGCGAACTGAATCAAATAAGCGAGGTAAATAAAAATAAACACTGGTGAAACCGTGCGGCGCAAGATTCTACTTGCGATTTGGTATATTTAGATGAAAATTTGGCGTGAAATCCGGATAATAACGCTTCATAATCATGTGGATTGCCCTGGCACATTTCAACTAATCTTGTTTTGATTTGATTTAATTCGTTCCCATTCAACAAGTTATTTATGATTTTCGTCTAGATTGAGTCTTTCTTCTGGTTGGATGTCAGATGACTTTCTACTTCGAAAGTATCGGCATGTTCCATTCAAATTCAAAATAATAGACCCTCAGCTTTCGTAATTCGTTTCCAAACGCGTCTTCCTTAATTTGCGATTTCCTGCATACCCACTCCCAACAAAGAAATCCTCAACCCCGTCTGGCGGTCAAAATAACCGACCCGCGTTTTATTACGCTTCCTTGTCCAACCAAAACACACGTGAATGCCGTCATCATCCTCGCAGCGTCAAATTGGGCCACCCACACTTGCGCACGGTGGCTCATCTTACACACTTATGGCAAACCGGGCAGTGTCCGCCATGATCGTCGTCGCCGTGGCCAAAAACGATCAATAAATCACCTCTTCCCGAGGGGTCCATTGCCCGCCACCCGCCGGCCACAACCCGGCTGGTGAAAGTCCGCTCAAGTCCCAAACTCGCGCGCACATATTAAGCTTAATTCAGTCTTTTTAACGTCCAATTACCGGCTCAAACAAATCACTTAACACACTGCCGGTTGGTTGGTTGACTGGCTGGCTGGTCGGTGCTGGGCAGTGCATTATGTGTACCTACACACTTGGCAGACTTAGCCGAAAACTCATCGTCCCTCCGACTTGGTTGTATTCACAGCTTAGCGCGCTGCTCGAGTGACGACGTCGCGTGCCTCTCAAGTCCTCTCGACAAAACGCAACCGGAGTTGGCAGTAGCTCCCCGGTGGGGCAGGTTTCGAAACAGCACCAGTGCACCCGGATGGACTCAGAAGTCGCTCAGTTGCAATTGCACCATCATCGCGTTGGGAGACGAACTCGGCAGCTCACGACGTGGGGGAAGAATTATGCAAGGCAATGCGCTGCTGGGACTATGTTTGATTATCAATGCGATGAAATGTAAACGTCAGGGGTAACTAGTGGCACATTAATGTACGTTATAATTATCATGTGTATTTATTTTCAGCTTGTAATAGTTTTAATAGGGAAATTATTAGGGTAATGATGGATATGAAATTGGATACGTAATGGTTGGTTTGAATGGACCTACCTTACAATACTCAAACATTTTCTAGGGAATTCGAATTTTAAAGCATAGACCATTTTTCTATAAGACTCCAAATTAATTGATAGAATTCTACAACTAGTGCTCGTAAAACACAAATTACGGCACCATTTAATTATACTATTGATTTAATTGATGTACTAGCTGTAACAGTACCGCCTCTCTTAGATGTGACATGGGTAAAATCTAAGCAGTGCCATAGCTCCTGGTCCCACGAACTGGCCATAAAAAAAGAGAATCCTCCCCGACGGGGAATTGAACCCCGGTCTCCCGCGTGACAGGCGGGGATACTGACCACTATACTATCGAGGATTTGATGATAACAATTCTCTAACATCACTATTTTTCATATCATTCCATAGTTTTTGACGAATTGTAGAGTATGAGTCCGTTAATTCAGCCTTATTAGCAGTCGATTACATTGCATATAGTAATTGAGCTCAATTACTATATGCAATGTAACACGGCATCAGGGATGCCAGATTTTTTTTTTCAAATGTCTGTGTTAAAAATTTGAAATGTCAGGGAATGTCCATAAAAGTCTGTAAACTTTTTTTTAGAAAATTAGACTTCTATCAACGAAAAGACGTAATAAGAGAGCGGGTTATGTCATTATCGCTATTTGTGTGATTATGTAAACATGTCTGCATCTATTTCTTGGATTGTATGCAACCTTACACTATTGTATCATATTTTTAAAGTGACACTGAAACTTGAAGCATTCGCATAGATGACACAATTTTCCCTAGTTTTTTCCCCCTGTGACGCTCTTTCTAGTTTTGTATTTTAAAATCAAAATTTAGTTTTCATATGATAAATTCAACAGACTTTTTTTTTATTGAACAATAACCATTAATGGTGTGTACAATATTTCAATATGGTATCGTCATCACTCATGATCATCAATATCATTATGGTCATATGAATGATTTATGTATAGACTGCTTCTTCGGTTAGTCAGTGATTATCTCTTAAATTTAAGGGAAACGCTCTCCAGATCTTCTGCAAGGCTCTTTGCTTTATTCTGTGAAGTTTCCTCCTGAACTTCAGGCAAAATTCCTCATGAACTTCTGAACTGCCGAAACAATCTCTTCTGAACTTCAGAGAGTATTGTCCTGACCTTCGGGGAAGAAATTCCTGCTTGAACGACTAGAAAGATCCTCCTATACTTCTGGAAAGTTTCTTCCTGATTTTATCAAAAGAATCTACCATAACCATTCTGAAATGCTGGAGTGTTTGATTCGGAACCTTAGGGAAGCTCTCTAGCACTTCTGGGTAGTTCCAACTGAACTCTTCGCAACTTCTGAGAAGTCCTCTTGTGAACTTCTGAGAAGTTCTTTACTGATTTTTTTTTTAAATACCTTCTTGAACCCTACAGTTAGTGCCCTCTCTGGAAGGTTTCTTCCTGAAATTCGGGGAAGTTTTTTCCTGAGCTTATTCTTTCCAAACTTCTGATTGGCACTGCGAGGAAAATTTTATTCAAAAATTTTTAGGAAAATTCCCTTAAATTTGTTCTTGACGTTTCTTCCTGGACTTCTGAGAAGTCCTCTTCTGAACTTTTGGGAAGTTTTCTCCAGAACTTTGGGGAAGTTATCTTCAGAACATGAGAGAAGTTCTTTCCTCAACTTCTATGACGCATCGTCCTGAGGATTTTTTTTTCAAGATTATTTGAAAAATGATAGGTTAGCACTTGGTTAGCTCCCGTCTGAAATTTGGGGAAGTCTTTTTTTTAACTTCTGGGAAGTTCAATCTTTAATTTCTGGGAAGAACTCCAAAACCTCTGAAAAATTCCAAACTTCAGAGAAAGCCTCTCCCCTCCACTTCTTCCTGAAGCTCTGATAAGTCCTCTCCTGATTCTTGGGGAAGTTCTGTCCTGAAATTGTAGTAAGTAAGATCTTGAACTTCGGTAATGAATTTTTGAAGGTTCTTCTTGCATGAACTGCTTGCTCCTAATACTTCTGAGAAGTTTCTACCTGACCATAGGAGACATTTTTTTCTAGGAAGTCTCTAAGTTTCTCAAATATGATTTGTATTGTTGTGAACCTTGATGTTCGTTGTGACTTAATAGCAAAGAACCAATATTATTAACGCTTTGACAGTAATTTTTCGCATGAGTTTGAACACGCGTGGGATTGAACACTACCATAAGTAGGGACTCCATGTTACCCTCGGAAAGGGCCTATACAATACTAATCTCCGGCCCCCCTTGTGTCTCCAAGTGGCCCACCGCTTGCGTTTTTTCAAGGATTTCTACTTTAAATGATACCTACGATATTTTAAAACATTTCAACAGAGCTTCTTATCGTATCTACTATACTGCATTTAAATATTTTAATGCGTACTGCGTACGTTTTAAATCCGAACTTCATAGAATACCTTTATTTGAAATTTAAAAAATATTTCAAATGTCTGTAAAAGTCTGCAACATAAACAAAATGTCTGCTGAAAGACTGCATCGTTAAAAAAGTCTTCAATAAAAATGAAAAGTCTGCAAAGTTACAGACATGTTTGTGAATCTGGCATCCCTGCACGGCATATTCAACTCTCCTAACCCAGGGCCCGGCAAAGTCATCGTCAATTGATAATTGTCAAGCGACGATGAAGTTGTTCATTATCAATATCAAACGAAAATCAAGCTCGTTCTTTTCGAGCATATCCCATCCCATATCAACATCTATAGAACCACTTTCGATCTGCTTTCATTCTGTTTGTTTTTGCTTGATTCGTGTCCAGTTCATTTTTCACAGTTAAGGGGAC
Source organism: Aedes japonicus (assembly GCA_034211315.2). Classification (NCBI taxonomy): domain Eukaryota; kingdom Metazoa; phylum Arthropoda; class Insecta; order Diptera; family Culicidae; genus Aedes; species Aedes japonicus. The sequence goes on from JASCZW010005362.1 coordinate 61,994, forward strand.
CCTCCCCTGGATTTGGGCAAAAATAAGGCAAAGTTTGTATTTTTGTGTGTGGGAGAATGAAAAGACGTACGAACTTCCGGTGTTGACGATTGAATTCGATTATTATTCAAGGTTCCAAAGAGATAAACAAAATTGTGAAAATTCAAAATGGCGGCTACAAAATGGCGATTTCTCGAAACCATGTTTTTCAATCTTACTTAAACCCCGGTTTTGAACTATTATTTTCCCGCCGTAATGAAATCACGAATAAATCGGGTCAAAACCATGAGCTGAACTCCTGATACTGAAAACTTTATCCATGAATCTACCAAATCTACTTTATCGATTCTGAATTAAAACAAAAAAATAAATCCACCTTCAAGATTCGAACCTACTGGTGATGGAGAGTGCTGTGTTAGTACTTGGTGGACATACTGACCACGCTATACTTATTCATGCAAAGGCTTTTGATTAATGAAGCTAATAACACAATTTAAGATTAGAGGCAAGACTTCCGAAGCTCATGACTCGCATCTGTCATTTCAATAATGAAACCATGAATAAGAGTCACGAATTCATAAAATAAGAAGAAAGTTAGTATCATGATTTTTTGTTCATGAAAACAGAAACGGATTTGTTCCCGTGTACCGTCTTGGGAAAAGTTGTTTGGAATATAAAATGTAGTCATTTTACATTATCATAGTAGTTCCAGATTTTACCGCAGAGATGGCGCTGTGGTCTATATTTGTCAAATCAAGCTCTAGAGAGTTGCCGTCTTAGGTGAAGTTATTGCGAATGTAAAATGTAGTCACTTGAGATTATAAGATTTATTCCAAATTGTGCCGCAAGGTGGTGCTACAGTCTATCTTTGCTAAATTAGGCTCTAGAGAGTTGCCATCTTGAGCAAAAGTGTTGAGAATTCAAAATTATGACATTTAAAACAATCAAATTAGTGTCAGATCGTACCGCAGAGATGGCACTGCAGTCTATTTTTGCCAAGTGAAGCTTTAGAGAGTTGCCGTCTGCGGCAAAGTTTCTCAGTGCGCAATTTTTCGTCTTATGACATTATATTATTAATTCCAGATCATGCCACTAAGCTAGCGGTGCAGTCTGTGTCGTTTTTTTAGTTCCAGATCTCACCGGAGCTTTGGAGAGCTACCGCCTCCGGATTTTTTTTAGTTATTAGTTTTTTTTGCCATTTTTCGTCTTTTTGCAGTTCCAGTACAGAGAACACAAATTACTGCATTTCGTATAGGGCCTGTGCTTAAACCACGTAGACTTATTTTTGAAAATTTCATACCCCTCCTCCCCCCTAGTAGACTTTTAATATATTTTAGTTTTTGTGTGGAGCGTAGACTTTAGTAAACCACCCCCTCTCCCCTCCCTCCAAAAAAGTCTATGTGGTTTATAAATAGCCCCATACTGAACAACTTTGCCCAAGACGGATACCCTCAAGGGCCTTTTTTTGGCATAGATAATCTAAAGCACCATCTCTGCGGTGAACTCTGAGAACATGATAATGGCAGAAGTCGACGTATTACATACTGAAAAACCAAGACGGCAACTCTGACAAGCTTCAATTTACAATAAAAAACTACAGCTCCATCTCTGTTGAAAGATCTGGAACTAGAATGAAAACGACAAATGTCGAAAAGCGAAACTTTGCCGAAGATGGCAACTCTCTAGAGTTTCATTTGTCAAAGATAGCCTGACAGATAGACAGCCATCCGTGCTGAGAGATCTGGAAATAATATGATTACGTCGAAAGACGCCAATGTCACAATGAGAAATTTTGCCTATGTTGGTAACTCTCTGGAGCTTCATTTGGCAAAGACAGACTGCAGCGCCGTCTCTGCGGCAAGATCTACACAGATAAAAAGAAACATTGGATTTTCTGCGTTATCTAATGCACATAAAGGGAATGCTAGAATTGCCAGAATATAATGGTATATTTCATGTAAATTTAAGCCGGATAACGCCTGTTGGATGAAAGATTGCCAATATTGTTGTATGGCACATGAAAAGTTGCAAACAATTTCGTTGTTTACGCCTCCTTCAGCTTGGATTTATACGAGGTGATATTTAACACGCTTGTTAAAATTATTTATTTTTTTCTGTGTAGGACTTATATGATAATCTTACAATACAAAATACTGAAAAACTTTTTCCAGGACGGGCACTCTATAGCGCACCATTTGGAAAAGATAGACTGCAGCGCCATCTCTGAGGCAAGATCTCGAACTAATATTATAATCTCAAAAGACGACAAATGACATACTGAAAAACTTTGCCGAAGACAAGCCCTTTCTAGCGCTTCATTTGGAAAATATAGACTGCAGTGCCATCTCTGCGGGTAGATGTGGAACTTATTTGATAATGAAAAAACACAAAACATTACATAATAAGAAACTTTGACTAGAAATTAGAAGAAAAATTAGTATTCTCCAGCCTCAAGCCTGTTCTATTTCCAGCCTGCCGCACACTGACGGAACTTTCAGCACCTTCTCTTCACATCTTTCATTCTAGCCAAAAACATTAATGTTCACTCTTGGTACCTAATGGTGATGAGCGAACATCTCCTGCTACATCAACACTCTAGCGCTTCATTTGGCAAAGATAGACTATCTTAGATCTATAGATAGATCTCTGCGGCAAGATCTGGAACTAATATGATAATCTCACAAGACGACAAATGATATACTGAGAAACTTTGCTGAAGACGGCAACACCCTACAACAAGTCTGGAATGTTTTGTAAGTAATTCTGTTCACACATGGAAATCAAATCCTTCGTCCATTTGCAGCACATTCCCGGTGGCCAATGTTACTGGCACCAGGTTTTTCCACCACCAATGCATATTTGAGACCATAACCTTTCAAATGCGGTACAGCATTGTATCTAGGTTGAAATTTCATAATTCTAGAAAGGGTTGAAATCCGGGTCAATATTGACCGTGTTGTCAAATGTGTCAGTTTTTTTATACCCGAGAAAGGTTAACATTAGCAGTTAACGAAGGAAAACACAATACCACTTTGAAAAACTGACCAAGTTTAAAATAAAAAAGTCGTGAGGTTTGGATAGTCCAACTGAATAAATTTTACCAATTTTTCGATACAAACTTATAGTAGCAACTAAGAAATTCGTAACCACGTGACTCGTGACTATAGTCGATTGAGTCGATTCAGTACCAAATTGAAGTGAAAACAAACCAATAATCAAAAGACGCATGCTTCGAGTAGTTCATTTCGTCAATTGACGCAAGTATGTGCTTAAAATCAAATGAACTGATGAACATAAAGACGAAAATGATCGACAAACAAGTCTTGTTTGACAGGAAAAATATTCATCGTGACTCGATAGCAAGAACCAAAACGGAATACGTGAAAATGATCTTGCTCGATGCGAAACGATTGCGTAGGAAGTTCATTTTCCTTTTTATGCGTCGATAATGTTGAACCCTGCTCCTAACACTTCCTAGAATAAGATTAATAACATGTTGAAATTCTTCACAAAAAGGCGCACAACAAATTGTATATAAGCAAACACTTTCCACGAATATGCAGGTAATATCGGTCTGTAAGCAGCATATTTGGTCTAAGCGTAGTTATAACTTATTTCTCATCCACAAGATTTTAAATGCAGGGTTGCTGTTACAGTAGTCATTTTTAGTTACTGATTTCAACATCAGAGACATTCAAATACGTACCAACTTTAATTTACTGAAAACAATTGCCAGTACGTTTTTGAACATTTAGCTAAGCTTGTAAATTGCAAAGTTTGTCGCACCTATCATCGGATTCAAGCGTCGATGATCTGGACTTCATGAGCCGTAGGATTTATGTAGGGTTTTTCTATACAAAAAATAAATTTGCATTACTTTTATTTAATGCTTATAATAATTGTAATAAAATAATCAATTGTATTATTTTAATAAAAATATATAATTCAAACCAAATTTAATTGTAAACAACTCAGCTGAATTCATTTGATTAAAAAGTGAACATTGATTGAATAATTTACACGTATTTTTTTAAATTCATATTTCAAATTTTAATTATTTATGTTATGCAAATATTGTAATTACTTCAATCAGATATATTTTGTTATCTAGGGTGAGGGGATGTTATGTTAGCCTAGCTCCTTCATTCGGCCTATGTACCAAATGTGTCACTAATTTGACGATAATCTACAAAATCATGTTGCTATTAAGATGACGGATGCAATCCGAAGCAATTGAGACAATATTCATCATCTTATAGTTGTTCACTTCCACGTAATTTTCGGTTTCTTGAACTTTTGGGGTATCATGATTTCACTGGTTATGCTAAACAGATGATTTACACGACCTTCAAGTGATCTAAATATGGCCTAATTGAATCGATAAAGCAAGTAATGCAGTCTGGAGGTACAGATAAAAGTTAGACGTTACTATTCACATAGCTAAAATAACGGTGATTTTACAAGAAAATCATAGACCCAATGTTGGGGACATTTTTTTCTGTATGTTCCCAACTTTGGCCTGTTGTATCAATAACGTACTAAAAATGTGGTTATTGGTAACATTTTAATTGGAAATGCATTAGTTTGCGGTTGTTTATATTCAAGTGGCTCTATCTAAAGGTCACAAAACTCTGAAAGAGAACGAAAAGTCTATCTGTCAGATAGTATAGTGAATTATGATCTCGATTTATCGAATTTGTAAGTTATATGTATCAAATAGTTAAATTCTATCTGGACAATGGGTAGTCTTAATGGCTGATGAATCAAATATGAACATCATTTATGTGTTTCGAGGCAGTTTTACGTTAGTTTGTTTTGTGAAATGTTATATTAAGTAAATCGAATCCAGCGAGCAATGCCTTAATCCATAAAATTAGAAAAAAAAACCGTACGGAGACTGCATTTAGTGATAAATTCATCGAATGGGACGAATTTGCGAAATCCACAAATAAACCCAATTTGGTGCTTATAGACCGACATTAAATCCATATCCCTCGAATGTTTTTGGCTTTATAAAAACAGTTGTGTAACTTTTGCATGTATCACGCTACCAAATGTCTTATCAAACTTAAATTTGCAAGTGTATAACTAGTTGAATCTCGCTTACAGTTTAAAAACTTTATACGTTATAATAAAAAATTTAATCGATCATTGCATAATAGGCTGAGTTAAGGGACGCATACTCTATTTACATTTTAAATATATTTACATTAAATTAAGGGATTGAATTTAATTTAATTTTTAATTGGATCAAATGAGATTTAACCAACGCATTTTAACCAGTGCATCTTTACTACGCTTTCCATACAACAGGCCATAGTTGGGAACATAGAATTTTTTTTTCCTCACATTGGGTCTATACTGCCTGTAACCGCATATCAGTCCCATATTGGACAAAATCAGCAAACCGAGAAAACGATCATTCAAGTTGGGAATGTATTTTGCTTGATAAAGCGTGTTTGGCGTATTTTTTTACTCTATATTTTGATAGTTTATATGTAATAGTATGCATTGTTTACTATACAACAAAAAACAATACAAAAAAAAGTTGTTTTGATGAAAAAAAACGCCATGGGACATGATATGCAGTTACTTTGTCTGTCAAGCGTAAATGTAACCGCATACCAGTCCCATTCGCAGCATGCTTTGTCATGGGGTTCGTTCAAATATAGACATTTTCCGACCACTTTAACTCTCCCCTCACCATGTAGTAGATTCATTAGATATGTTCAACAACTTTTGTTCAAAGTCTTATTGTTTTGATGCTGGCACGTATTTAGAAGTATCGTTCAAATTCAGAAAGATCTCACCGGATATTGTTGCTGATCTTCAGTCTTCATTTGGACAGCTTTCCTGTGATGCTAAAGGATGCATTTATGTCTCTACGGAAGTAGCACTCGGCTATTGGGCAAATATTTTCACATCATCCTTTTTGAAAGGAACAGCCTGAATGCAATTAGTACTTCGCGCACAATGAAAATTACAGGTAAAAATATCACTTCCGAAAAAAAAATTGATTTGAAAAATCACAATCATTGTTCAACGAAAAAAAAAACTTCAGAGCTCTTCATATGTACACCATGGGGTGAGTGAGTGCATCTGGAATTATATGCCAGTCACTCCAGCGCGCATGTGCGTTAGCTTCGTTTTTTGCTTCTGACCAGCAAATGGCCGTTTTCTACATTGCACTGGTTTTCATTTTTTTTCTATCCACACTCTGCCAACAATCAAAATCCACCGCTATGAGGCGACTCTATATCGACTTCTAAACTGCTTATAATCATCAAGTCACTTGCGACAAAGCGGAAGAATACTCTAATTTCATCATTTATGTCGCGCACAGTACTAACAGCACTAACAAACACAATTAAGCTGCTATTAACTCTTCCTCCGGGTGCGGGGGCGAAGCACAAAAAACAAAAAAAAACGGGGAAAAACTACCGACCATCACATTTTTTTTGGAAGGAATCGATTAAATTCACTACATCTTACACAATACACGTGGAGATTTAATGATTTCACTGTTCGTTTAGGTTGAATTTAGTATATTATTTTTATTTTATTTTCCGCGAAAAGGACGCAGCAAAAACAAAACACATCAGTTTACAAGCACGGCTTGCTGCGATCAGAAGAGATCTTTGATTGAATTGTCTCAAAAAGGGCAAACGGGAGACTGATTGGTAGAATGGATTATTATTCCAATATTATTCCTGTTGTGATTGTTATTATAACCTTTCACTTGCAGATTTTTTGACAAGGGGCTCATTGAACCCTGTGAGGTCTGGAACGCTGCTCCCAATCAAGTGGTACACTTCATAAGAAATGTAGTACCTGCTTGGGAAAATTGCCTACTGCCGTAGTGGTAGTTACTCCAAATAGTAACTTACCTTTGCGATAATATGGCATAAATAAAAAGGAGGACACGCCACAATAAATCAAATCAATGGTCGCAGTGGCAATACGTCCCCAACAAGGGGAAAAAAAAAACCTTTCACTTCATTTACATATTACATTTGCATTTTTTACTTCATTCATTATTTCATTATGTCTCTAAGAAGGATTAAACATTCGACAAATACAACCATAATTGTAAAAGGTGACAAATATTCTTATTGAATTGCCACTTCAAAAACGGGACTTATGCGGTTACTTTCAAGATGGGACAAACCGACCCGATATTTTTTTCACATTTTTTAACTAACTACTCTACTTTATTATTGTTTTCAAAAATATGATAAAAAATAAGGCAATTGCGCAACCTAACTTAAAAACGTCAAAATGTAATATGGGACTGATATGAGCTTGCAGGCGTACTGCATGGCCATAAAAAAAGAGAAATACTAATTTTTCTCCTAATTTCTAGTTAACTCCCTTGGAGTTTGGAGTACTCGAGGGCTGTGAGACTTTCCAATCAACATTAACGGTAATTTGAGCAACCCATCCATGTTGCTGCAAGGCATGAACGTGATCCGATCTTTTTTGATTTGGCGTCTCTCTCAATGTCATGTAGGGGATCTCTTGAACAAGAGCCCACTTTCGGCAACATTGAAGTTCTGACAAGGAGACAAATCTTCCTCCCGGATCGGTGCAGTATTGCATTTTTGTATTGTTCTCCAGCAGAAATATTGCTGTACAATTTTTCGCCAATAATATTTTTGTTGTGCATTTGTCACTTCTGCATTTGTTCTGCACTTGTCACTTCTGCAGTTTTTGTGCATTTTTCACTTCTTTACCGCATCTTCAAAGTTTTGCCTCATTAATACTGGATCAGTACTTCATTTTCACGGCTAGTCTCAGTTCTATAGAGGCTATTCACTCATTGAAGCCGGTGAAGCACTCCTCGTATTTTATCATGAAAGTACCGGAGATTCTAAGTGCATTATCTTCGCGTTATTTTATCATCATTTTTGTATGGGTCCCATTTCATTGTTCAATCCTTGCAAAGGTGGGCGCTGTGGAAGGCGATATTTATGATCGACAAATCGCCTTCAATGATTTTTTTTTTCTTATTTTTCGTCAACAGTCACTCGTCAGCTGGCAGTTTAGATAGAGTAAAGGAGATTTGGGGCGATGGCAATATTCTATCATCCCAAAGGTGTCGAAGAAATCTTGGTTTGGGGGGATGGATGTGGGTCGAGACTTCATTCGTGTCATGTCTTGCCTATGTCCAATCATTATTTTTTGAACGCTCATTTATACCGGGTTGGGCTGAGCGACAGCAATCTCTGTGAGTGTGGACAAGGCTATCAGGACGCAGATCACGTCTTCTGGTCTTGTGCTGAACATTGTGGAGTCAGATCTGAGCTTTATGATTCCCTTCGGGCTCGAGGTAGACAACCCAATGTGCCAATTCGAGATATTTTGGCTGCACGTGATTTGGAGTACATGAAACTCATTTATGTGTTTTTGACTAACATTAGCATTAGATTGTAGTTAGTTTAACCTGTATGTTTACTGTAAGTTTTTTTTAAATATGTGTATGTGTGTGTGTTTTTTTTCTTTTCAAAAAATGTTTACGTCAAAAGAAAACCATAAATTGTATAATAATAAGTGTTTAGATAATTTAGAATTTAAATTTTATGTGTTATGTAAACCATACTTTAAATTCCCACCCTCTTTCCCATCCGTAATTTGTAATTCCTATTAACCTCAGTTAATTGAGCCTGTACAAATAAATGATTATCAAAAAATAAACAACAGCCATCCCTCAAAAGTACAGAAGTGGCACTACCAGTACTCTTTTCATTCAGTTTTATTTCAAATTCAAAATTTTCACAAGAGTAATATCCATGGCACACTACGACCTTTATTAGTAGTAACTTGATTATGACTAGCATGTCATTTTATGATATCTCACAGAATGGCAACAAGTGTGCTAGACATGTGACATCAATTCTCCTTCCTGATTGGTCAGAACACTTTCAGCCAAGAAAGCTAGCAAGTCGATTCATCTCTTTTCACCGGAGTCTAGTGCGACTTCAACACATGGTGTTTAAAATTTCGTTAAGTAAGCCTTATATGCCAGATATCATACAATTATTTTATATATATCATAAGAAATATGTTTTTAACAGTATACTGTTAACAAATATGGTCAATATTGCAGACAATTTTGCCAACTGAATTTATATTACTCCTAAAATTTGCAATTGTAAAATTTTAAACATTAATTGCAAAACTGAAAACTAAAATAAAATAAGAAGCAACTGACCCAAGTAAAAATTGAGAATAATAACCATGGAATTCAAACAACAAGTCTCACCAGAATAACAAAACACAACATAAATCGAGTAATGGGAGCACCCATACAAGCGGCCTCCGATTGCGCAGTGTCGCGAGGAAGAAGAAGCGTCTCACCAGCATCATCCGATGGGTTCAATCCCAATCCGTTCATTTGACCGGACATTCCTACTCACACACACACATTCACCGCGCAAACCATCCTCATCTTCATCTGGTCAATCGAGCCGAAGAAAGCCGTGCAAATTTTGGCCGCGCAAAACTTTCACGCGCGACTCAATTTCTGCACTTGGCCATTGGCGCGAGTGAAGGAAGCTGCCCGCTTGTATATGTATCAACCGATCTTCGCTTTACCTTCGAATTTCGCTACAAGCAATATTATCCGCAAAGGAAAAAAAAGAAATCAACACACATTCTGTGCTGGATTTCGAAAATCAAAAAGCGAAACTCATCAGCCCAGGAGTGTGTACCTACCTAAAGACGTACATATTGGCTGAATGGGGTAAAAAGGAAAAAGAATCCGAATCGGGTGTGCGCCATTCATCGTGACCGAACGGAATACAGTCGGGTAAGATTCAAGCTATTCTTGGGAAGTGTAAATAAAATGGTTTAAAATAAATAATTTTTATTTTTAAATGATTCGATCACTTCCAATGTGGCCCCTCTAGAAAGAGGGGCGGTAAATGCGATGCTGCGAAGTCGATTGGATTAACGCAATTGGAAACTGGCTGCACATCAACCGGGTTTTTCCAAATTCCTAATCGAAGGTCGATTCGATCGAAGTAGGCAATTAAAATTTTAAAACCGGTTGAAGGACTTTTCAGCCTGCAGCGGATGTCATTGTTTGTCACTTTTATTTTGGTGTATTGGTGGTTTATGAGAAGTTGTACTTATACCTAATAGCTTTTAATTTTGATAATTTACACTCTAAGAAATGTCTGCCTGTTGATTCAAATCGCAATAAAAAGCAGTTATATCAGTTGTTGAAATCTTGAACAAATTACCTGTTTTCCCACGTACATTATTAGAAGCTTACAAATTTCTTTCTTTTCTTCGTATTTATAGAAAAAATGAAAAACGTAAAATGCAAGTTATGAATAGTTAGTGAGGACGCTGACCACGAAGAAGAAACTCGGATGACCAACGACGACCTAATTTCGGTGGCAATGAAAAGCAATGAAAGTAAAGAAATCCCCACGGCTAGACGGCATTCCAAATCTTGCTCTGAAAAAAGCAATCCTGGAGAACCCGGATATGTTCAGGAGGTTGAAGTGCTTGCCACCGACGTGCTAGACATGGTGGAAGACTGGATGCGAGAGCGTATCACAATACCGAAATAGTGATAATTAGCAACCAGAAAGCAATTCAGTCGGGGAGCATACCATTGACTCAACCGAGAGGTAAAGTATCTAGGGGTAATGCTTGACAACCGACTAAGCTTGAAAAGCATGCGAGAAGGTGGCAACGACCAAAGTGTTGACCAGAATCATGCCGAACAACTTGACGATAATCAGCAGTCAGAAAAGGATCCTGGCAAGTGTGCCCAGATTTTTTTACCTGTCAAGGTGGCGGATTCGTTCATGCCTTGGCCAACCCCGCATTGGGAATGTGAGGCAAAGAATGCGTCCTCGGTTTGAGTACTGCTATATCTAAGCCGTTTCAATTTTCAATAATTCTATTCAAATTTCACAACCTGCCGTACGCTGACGGAACTATAAAATTTATCTCTTTTACATCTTTCATTTCTAGCAAATATTACTGTCCATTCTTGGGCCTCATGGTGATGAGCGAACATCTCCTTGTACATCATAATCGTTACTCCACGCACGGAGAAAACAAACATAACAATTATAGTCAGTGTGTCCACGTCAATACTGAGGTATGATGGAACAGCCTGGGCGTCAGCGCTAAGATAAAGAGGAACCAGGCGCGGCTGAACAGCACGAAACGTGTGATGAACATGAGAGTGAGAACCATATCGGAAGTGGTCAGCGTCATCGGCGGAATGTTCCCAATTGGAATAGTTGTAGAAGAGGCAAAGAGGCACGGGTAGCATCCGTCAAACTGTTAGAACTAAGTTGCTGAGAAAGTGGCCACAAGAGTGAGACAATGGTGAGCATCCCAAACATGTCCATATGTCTAGAGAGAAAGCATGGAGAGATCATCTTCCACCTGACAAGGTTCCTGTTAGGTTACGGATGTTTCAGAAAGTACATACACTGATGTGGACTCACAGAGCTGTGCAAGCGTCGAAGAGACACTGGAACATGTGGAATATCCAGCGGAAATGGCGAAAAGAGCAGCAAAACGAAAGAATAAATGAAAAATGAAGAACGACAGCATTTTTGATATTTCCAGATTACTGAATGACAGTTCTCGATACTAAAAGCAGGTACTACTTTATTCTGTCAGTTTTATGGGCTGGTAGAATGTTGAATTATTTCATTTTCTATATGTAAATTTACAGTAAATGTACACGGAAAGAACTCACACAACGTAGGGTAAAAAGAAGATGTATCATAATTAATGTATTTAATTGTAATCTAATCGCCGAATAGTAAAGATTTAACTAAGAATGCCTATTAAATCTGTGAAGCTCAAAAAACTGTTTGAGTTGGTAAATCTTGTTATGCCCAGTTTCCGCCGATAGTCATCGGCCCGTTAGTGTTCTAATTTCCCGTGTGAGAACCCAGTTCATGTTGGAGATCACGATCCTGCCCTATAACTGAATTCTTAGACTCAAAGATTTCCAATTTGATAGATTTCCAGATTAACAGACTTCCATATTGTCATCTCATAAAATTAAGAAATTTTAAATTTTTCAAAATTTCCAGACCTTTTGATTTCTAATTTTTAATATCCACATTACGAAATGATTCAAAGGTTCGAAAATGGCAGATTGATGGGGAGAAAATAATTATTATTTCAATTTGTACATCAAGATTTTTAGACTTTCAGCGTCAAAAAAATTCCATATTCCGAGAACTCTTAATTTTCAGATTTTCAGGCTTTCAAATCCTGAATTTTTTTAGTTCTGGAATTTCCAGAATGAAAAATATCAAGATTTTCAGATTTGTTGCCAAGAATTCAGACTGAAAGATACTCAGATGGAAAAAATTATTTATTCGAAATTTGCAGATTTCAATGCAGAAAAAAAAGGTTACCACTATTTCAAGATGATAAGTCTTCAGATTTCAAGAACTCCAGATTTTTAATAGATTTCTCATATTCAGATTTTTTTATTTTTAGACTTCCAGATTTCCAGATCCCAACATTTTCAGATTTCCAGATTTCCAGATTTTCAGATTCCCAGATTTCTAGATTTCAGAAATCTTAAATTTTTATATACCCAGATTTCCAAATTCCTAAATTTCCAGATTTCCGGATTTCCTGAATTCCAGATTTCCTAATTTCCAGATTCCCTGATTTTCACATTTTCAAATCCAAATTTTCAGATCCAGATTTCCAGGTAAATAGATTTTCAGAACCAGATATCCAGATTTATTGATTTCCAGATTTCCAGATATCCATACCTTCAGATTTCAAGATTAATAGATTTCCAGATATCCAGAATTAACAATTTACAGATATGCAGATTTGAAGATTTTCAGATACTCAGATTTTAAGATATCCGGATATCAAGAATTCCAGATTTCTAGATTTTAAAATTTCGAGATTCCTAAAGTTTCAGATTTCTAGATTTCCTGATTTCTAGATTTCCAGATTTCCAGATTTATAGATTTCCAGATTTTCATATTTCCAGATTTCCAGATTACCATATTTGCAGATTACCAGATTTCTATAAATCCAAATGTCAAGATTTCCAGATTCCCAGATTTCCAGTTTTCCAGATTTTCAGATAAATAAATTCGCTGATATAAAGATTTGCTGATATATAGATTTTCAGATTTCCAGATTTCCATATTTGCAGATTTCCAGATATCCAGATATCAATATTTCAAGATTTTAAGATTTCCCGATTTCAAGCTTTCCAGATTTATAGATATCCAGATTTCAATATTTTGAGATTTCTTGATTTCAAGATTTCCAGACTTCCAGATCTCTAGATTTCTAGATTTCTAGATTACCAGATTTCCAGATCTACACAATTGAGATATGCAGATTTCCAAATTTCCAGATAAACAAATTTCCAGATTGACAGATTTCCAGATTGACAGATTACCAGATTTACAGATTTCCAGATCAACAGATTTCCTGATTTCCTGATTTCCAGATTTCCAGATATCCACATTTCCAGTTTTTCAGATTTCCAGATATCAAGATAACAATTTTTTCCGATTTCAAGATAACAATTTATCCAGATTTCAAGATAAGCATATTTCCAGATTTCAAGATTTTCTGATTTCCAAATATCCTAATTTCAAGATTATCCACATTTCAAGGTGTCCAGGTTTCCAGATTTCAAGATTTCAAGATTTCCAGATTTTCAGGTTTCCAGATTTTCAGATTTTCAGATTTTCAGATTTTAAAATTTCCAGAGTTCCAGATTTCCAGATTTCCAGATTTATAGATATCCAAGAATTCCAGATTTCTAGATTTTCAGATTTTTAGGTATTCAGATTCCCAGGTTTTCGAATTTCCAGATTTCCAGATTTCCAGATTTCCAGGGATTCAAATTTCCAGATTTCCAGATTTCCAGATTTTCAAATTTCCAGGTTTACAGTTTTCTAAATTTCCAGATTTCCAGATTTCCATATTTCAAGATTTCCAGATTTTCAGATTTCCAGATTTCTAGGTTTCCAGGTTTCAAGATTACCATAATTCCAAATTTTCTAAAATTTTAGATTTCCAGTTTTCCGGATTTCAAGATTTCAAGGTTTCAAGATTTCAATATTTCAAGATTTCAAGATTTCAAGATTTCAAGATTTCCAGATTTCCAGATATCCAGATTTCCAGATTTACAGATTTCCAGATCTCCAAATTATCAGATTTCCAGATATCCAGAATTTAGGATTTTTAGATATCCAGATTTCCAGTTTTTCATATATTCAGATTTCAAGAATTCTAAATCCTCAATTTTCAGATTTCCAGATTTATAGATTTCCTTATTTCCAGATTTCCATTTTTTCAGAATTCCAGATTCACGGAAGATTTCCAGATTCCCAGATATCTAGATTTCAAGGTTTCTCAGTATCCAGATATCCCGATTTCCAGATTTATAGATTTCCAGATCTCCAGATTTTCAGGTTTTCAGATTTACAGATTTGCAGATTTGCAGATATTTAGATTTCCAGATTTTCAGATTTCTGAATTTCAAGATTTCCAGATTTCCAGATTTCCAGATTTACAGATTAACAGATTTCCAGACATCCAGATTTCCAGATTTCCTGATTTCCAGATTTCAAGATAATCCAGATTTCCAGATTTATAGATTTCCAGATCTCCAGATTTTCAGGTTTCCAGATTTTCAGATTTGCAGATTTGAAGATTTTAAGATTGACAGATTTACAGATTTGCAGATTTCCAGATTTTCAGATTTTAAGACTTCCAAATTTCTAGATTTCCATTTTTTCTGATTTCCAGATTAACGGATATTCAGATTCCAAGATTTACAGATTTCCAGATATCTAAATTTTAAGGCTTCTTGGTATCCAGATATCCAGATATCCAGATTTCCAGATCTCCAGATTTCAAGTTTCCAGATGTTCAGATTTGCAGATTTGTAGATTTTAAGATTTACAGATTTGCAGATTTACAGATATTTAGATTTCCAGATTTCCAGATTTCCAAATTTCCAAATTTTCAGATTTTCAGATTTACAGATTTACAGATTTCCAAATTTCTTGATTTCATGATTATCCAAATTTCAAGATTATCCAAATTTAAATATTTCCAGACATCCAGATTTCTAGACTTCCAAATTTCCAGGTTTCCATATATAGAAATTTAAAAATGTATAAAACTCAAAATTTGTGAAAAAAAAATCTGGAAATCTGGAAACGTTTATTACTAGAAGTTTGAAAATGTTTGAGTATTGAGTTATTGAATTGAATTTATTTTTTTTATTATAACCATATCTGAAAATTAGGAAATCTCGAAATCTGGATGTATTTATTACAAGAAGTCTGAAAATTTAGAATTGTTGAAATCTCATTGATTTTTCTATATGGCAATCTGCAAATTTGCATCAAGGAAATCTGTGAATCTTTAATCGGAAATTCTGATAACTTTTAACCTTCCAAAGATTAATTAGAAAACTGAAAATAAGGAAATCTGGTAATAAAAATATGTGAATACAAGAAAATCCGAAATTCTGTAGATCTGAAAATCTGTCCTTCGGAAAATCTAGAAATGTTTGAATCGGTGAATTAAGAAATTTGGAAATCTGAATATTTTGAATTTCGGCAATTCAGATGCCTGTAATTATGGAATATTTAAAATTTCTAAATTTTAGAAGACGACAACTGGTTGAACACTTGAAATCTGAACATCGGAAAATCTGGAAATCTGCAGATCTGGAAATATAAAACAATGGATATCTGAAAATGCATGTCCCGAAAAATTGTAAATTTGTATACCTGGAGATCTGGAAAACTGACAACTGAAAATATGAAAATCAGATCTCCAGATTGCCATACATTCAAGTTTACAGATTTCCAGGTTTTCATAATTCCACATTTCCACATTTGAAAAATTTGAAATCTATAAATTAATAAATTTTCAAATGTGTATATTTAAAAAAAAACATATATGTGGCAATCTGCAAATTTTTGAATCTTGAATTACGACTAGAAAATGGGAAGAAAGCTAAGTAATTTCCATTCAAACCCATTTGCTTATTACTTATCTTGACAGATATGCCTATTTCGTTTTCAATGTGCAGACTTCTTCAGTGTCGTGTGCTTATACTCGATAAACAATAGAGGAAGTTGGAATCAAATGGATATTACTAATCTTTCGTCTCCATTTACAATTACAGGTATTCCACTAAAAAGCCCACACTCAACAGGATTCTAGAATACCAGATTTTTAGAAATATGGAAATCTGAATATCTGAGAATCAGACAATCAGGAAATCTTAAATTATGGAAATGAAATAAATATTAAATATTTCCACATTTCCAGATATCCAGAAATCCAGATTTCCAGGTTTCCAGATTTCCAGATTTTCCAGTTGTCAGATAGTCAGATTTCCATCTTTCTAGAAATCTGTAATTCTAGAATCCTGGTGAGTGTGCTTTTAAGTGGAATGAGTACAGGAATTAAATGGAAATTAGTAATTTCAAATTACTAATCTTGCTTCTCATGTCCTAAATGTAATTCTGGGTTGAAAATTTGCAGTTTGCCACACATATATATTTTTTTAAATCCAGATTTAAAAATTTATGAATTTCCAGATTTCTGGATTTCCACTTCTCCAAATTTTCAGATTTCTAAATGTTCAGATGTCCAGATTTCCAGAATTCCTGACTTTTAAATTTCCGGATATTCATAAAAAAAATCCAGATCCCAAGCTTTCTGGATATGTGGAAATGTGGAAATGGAAATGTGTATCTGAACACATGAATATCTGGCAATCTAGCGATCTGATTTTATTATTTTCAGATGTCAGTTTTCCAGATCTCCAGATAAACAGATTTACAAATTTTTGGAATTTTAAGTTTCCTGATATTCATTGTTCTATATTTCCAGGCATGCAGATTTCCAGATTTTCCGATTTTCAGGTTTCAAGTGTCCAACAAGTTGTCATCTTTTAAATTTGAAAAAAATTAAGCTCTCAGGATTTTCAGGCATCTACATTCTCAAACATCTGGATTGCAAAAATTCCAAATTTTCAGATTTCTAAATATCTTAATTCCCCGATTCAACCATTTCTAGATTTCCAGAAGGACAGATTTTCATATCTACAGATTTTCGGATTTCCTTGTATTCACATTTTTTGATAACCAGATTTCCAGATTTTCAGTTTTCCAATTAGTTTTCAATAAACTTAAAAGTTTCCAGAATTTCCGATTTAAGATTAACAGATTTCCTTCTTACAAATTTGCAGATTGCCATATAGAAAAATCAATCAGATTTCAACAATTCAAAATTTGCAGAATTTTTGTAATAAACACGTCCAGATTTCAAGACTTTTTAATTTTCAGACATGGTTAAAAAAAATGTTTAATTCAATTCAATAACTCAATGCTTCAATGTTTTCAAACTTCTATAATAAATAAACATTTCCAGATTTCGAGATGTTTTAATTTCCAGATTTTGAGTTTTACAAATTTCTAGATTTCTTGAATCGCAGATTTCCAGATTTCCAGAACCTCAATATTTCGGACTTTCAAGTCCAGATTTTTAGATTTACAAATTGCCCAATCTCCGGAGATACAGGATTTGATTTTTTTCCTAATAGGAATCATGCATTTCCAGAGATTCAAATTTCCTAAATTTCATAATCCCAGATTTCTTGATCTACAGAATTACAGATGTTCAGATTTTTAGATTTGTAGTTGTCCAGATTAATAGATTAAGTATGGCCATGACAGTGGGAACTGCTGAACTGCAACGAAGATCAATCAAGCGAAGACCTCCCTTGCGACAACGGCCGGTAGTCGGAACCCCACCAGTGTGGAAGTCAACCGGAATTAGTGGACTGGTCAGAAAAAGTATGGACGAGCACAGATGAATGGTGAGCGAGACGAGAAGAATAAAATTCGGCCGGTCCAGATAGGACACAAGGCCGCGGCATACAACCACATAACAGGATGATAACAGCAGTGCATGAAAGCGCAATAGCTTGTTCACGAAGTAATGTCTTTTTAGAAGATCAGGGAGTGATGGAGTTTTATTTCTCAACTTGAGTTTTTTTTCTAAGCCATCACTACTGACGAAATGGCTTCGAATCTTGCAGAGCGGCAATTGAGTGACCCACAGAGCCTGCCAAAAACTTTAGTCATCCTTCCCAGCATTTTAATCCAGTCACCCAAAAGAATGTAATTTTGATTCTATGAGAGAAAGATATGTTATTACATATTGATCATTTGTAAACAGTTCGTTGAATAGTTCAGGTCTGTACTCGGATGTTACGAGTTTTTAACCTGGCTTCCAATCGATCTTTTGTTTCTTTTACGATTTTTTCATTTGATATTTTGTCCTTCTTCTTTTGGTTCACCCTTTGGTCATTAGACCTTTAACCTTTGATCTTGAGTCCTTTCGTAATTTGATGTTCTAATGAATCGTTCATATGCAATAATTGAGACTTAACATTAAAAACACGTCGATTTCATAACAGTTGACTACCCATTTGGTTTGAAAAGAAAATAAGATTTCAGATATGAAAAATGAACAAAGTAGGCGTAATCGATCCTCTTAAATTTTAAAATGGTCTAAACAACCGATTGCTGCGATGAATTCGATTCGAACATCCTTACATTGAACATTAATAAAATTTTCGCCGAATTCGAATCGAATCATCCTCGCTACAAAACGCACATTGCGGATTTGGTTTCCACTTAAGGTGCGCACAACCTGCTACTCCCCGGATTCCCTTCGTCCTCATCCTGCTGCTCTATATACTGCTGACTGCGTTGATTTCGGCTGATGAAAGGCGAACCAACGGCCGACGAGGAAACAAGATGCGCTCATTTAGACGTCCGCCGCTGCTCCGCTGCTGCCTGCTAATATGGGAGTATGTTCCTGGCGAGTCTGCCAGTGCTCCGGGAGTTGCTGTGGCGTGGCGGCTATTATTAACGTTATTATGTTGAATGTTTAAATTTAAAATATTATTTTCGCGAAAAACCAGAAACAGTAACAACGTGCCAGAATAGGAGTTGGGGGAAGGGGGTTTGGAAATTCTTGCGGTTCGGGATGATGTCGGAGTTGGCTGTTGATTCGCAAGAAGATGTTTGTTTTGGATTTGAAGTAAATCTTGGAATGTTCAGTGAATTGAATGTGCTAACCGCAGTTATAAAAAAAAATGTTGCTTGTGTGATTGTTTGATGCATATCTGCTCTTGTTCCATGTGAATTGTGCTGAGATTTAGAGCGACTGGTTGGGCTATAATTCAAAGAGCTTCAGAATTTCCAAACAATAATCCGACAGTTTTAAACTCGTCGTCACAATCTCCTCTATAAAACAAAAGCAACCATCAAAATGAGCTACTGAAGTTTAACTCAGTAGAAGGTTCCGACCCTTGCTTCCATGATTTGAATGCACTATAAAGCTAAATGTTCATACCTCACTTACGTAACGCTCCTCCGAGCCTGTCAACAACTGCGAAGGAATGTGTTCAAGTGCACCAAGCGACTGCAACAGGCCCCCGGGCAAATTGATAATTGTTTTAACATCTTTTCACGGGCATTTTCCCCTGAAGGCTCTTCAACCGAGGATGTCGTTGTCGTTACACACTGCCATTCAAATTCGGCACCCGAAAAGCCCGACCGACGCCCAATTACCAAGCAGAAAATTAAATTAACCCAGGTCCTCTTTCGCTACCAACCATGTTCGGACAGTTTTGTTCCGTCGAAGCCGCCCGATGCGCACGTTCCACGTTGCCTAATTAATATTCCTCCGTGGAGTTACGAAAAGCGCCGAAAAAGGTAATATCCACAAGGCTGCTTCTTCTCTTCGCTTTTTGTTTTATGTCTCCAGTTGGCCTCCTTTAACTGATCCGCTGGCTCAGGTGGCTTTGTCCTGATCGAAATAGTCCACGTTCCTCGAAAAGGATCGTATCATAAATAAGGTCGAATGAAGAAGAAGGTGGATGAAGAAGGAGAGCATAAAATCGACGCCTGCTGCCACTGGTCCTCCGTCGTCGACTAATCCACCTGTTATTGCTCAAGTCTCATTATTTTACACCTGTAAGGCGACCCTCAGTAGGCCTTGTAGTATTGTATCAACGCAATTTGAAATTTTACTCCCCAGCCACGCGCATGAAATCGAAACATTCTTCTTCCCCCTCCCTGTGGGTTAATTTGTATTATTCCAACTCTTTCAAAGGAAAAAAGATCAGAAAATATGACGAAGATATTACAATTCATAGCTCACCAGCTAATAAACAGATTCGCTTCGGGTAAAAATAAACAAACGTGGCTTGCCCCCCCCCCCTCCTCGGTGCGCCCATCCCATCGCCATCCCAACAACGTGGTAAAAGATTTCGTTTTGCACCTCAAAGTCGGGACCGTTTATATGATTTACAGATTATTAATAGACAATCATTTCTGGTCGTCTGGTCGCCACCGCTTCTTGCACGAGGCAGTTGCGATATTTAGTCGGTTTTCTAAGAGAGTAGGTTAAGACGCCGCCGCCACCCGACTCGGGATGCTGGTCGATCGGGTGGGAATGGGAGAGCACAGAGCACATTTGCAAAACATCATCATCACCCAGGAGGAACCGACCAGGGGACCAGGGGACGGGACGGGATGCTCTGCATGGCTTGCAACCATGTTGCTTATTAACCTGAAACTTTGAACCACGAAGCGAGCACGCGTGAATGCCTTTCGGATCAACAGCACAATGCGCGAACGAATGGACGACGGTTGGCCCCTTGGCTGTCATCGAAAAGGCGGCGACCCAAAAGTAGCAGAAGCAGCCAGCCAGCCAGTGGTGCGCTTAAGTGACGATTGACGAGATGCGGTTTCACGCGATCTGTTGGTCAACCATTTGACGACGCCTGCTGGCAACGAAATCGAGGTGTGTGTGTGAGTGCGAGTGTGAGGGAATGAGTGAATGGGAATGCATGAGCACCTGAAAATGAGTGGATCGGTTGAGAAGTTAGTGTTAATTATAATATTGCGCGTTGGTCAAAAGATGCTTTCCTTCAATCTCGTTGATTGCAGGAGCAATTGATACGGGCAGTGTTTTCTTCTTTAACAACTATGTTCGCCCACATGTGCCTCCTGAGCGACGGCATTTGAGCATGATAAACCGCCCACGGATGCAATTCCGTTATTGCCAGATAGGCTGTATTTACACAAAAAACAACAGATAATAATTAGAAATGAGAAGAAGGATTAGAATTTTCCATTTATTTCCAACTACCTTTGCTTATCTTGACAGATACGCGTATTTCGTCTACAATGTGCAGACTTCTTCAGTGTCTCGTACTAATAACTCATCTGGTCGTCGTTATTAGTACGTGGCGGAGTGAAGAAAAGTCAGTTGAATAACATGAACTGATTAAAGCCGAGGAAGACTCGATTAATTTCAAAATATTTAGATGTTTCCTGAATTTCTAAATAATGTATTTCTGGTGTCTTCAAGGACGTGGACCTCTCCGTTTCAACTCTTGTTTATTCGCTGCCAAAGTACAAATCAGCATTATCAAATATCGCTTAGATTAAATGCATGCATTCACACACTCACCTTCAATCATACGGACGAGCAAGTATTTTTGGACGTTTGCTAACGACGCACTACAGGGTGCTCCGTTCAAAATTTGGTCAAACATCCGTAATGAGTGTGAGTCGATCAAAGTTTTTCTTAAAAAGTCAAATTCTTTTTCTTTTTCTTGTTCAGTTAATACAGCATACAGGAAAAATATTCAGCTAAGCTTCGTTTTTTCAGGATGCGAAAAGCCGGGTCTTTCGTTTAACTGTTTCTCGCTCACAACAGCTTTTTTAGTGTTCTTAAGGTTTCGCTTGACGATTAGCATTAGCATTGATGTTTGCACACCTCGTGGATGGAGCTACGATGAGGAACAATTCGTTGAAGACTTTGCATGCCACCATGAAACGAAACCAGTTACTGATACAGCTCTTCACGCAATAATCACCACGAAGACACTCCTCGATCGGTCACCTGGCCACATCCATGCAACCGTTGGTGATAGGTAAGATTTGGTATCTACGTTGTCTACTTGTCGTTGGGAGGACCTAGTCTAAGAAGGTTAAGTGATGCTCCATTTCTCTTTAAACGGCTGGGACTTTAGCATTAACTATAGTCCTAGTCTCCTGTGGCTTATGGTTATAGCGCCATTACTCGCTCTCTGAAAAGAGAAGACATATTAATCTGATTCGGCAGGGGCTCGTACACGATGTAATCCGCCTCGAACGATGCAATTTCCTCCCACGACCCGATCATATCAGGAAAGAGGAAAACCGATGGCTTCAGCGAAGTGCACACAAACTTCTGCGGTGTTCAGAACTCGTTCGGCAGCAAAGGGATGAACGGTTTCCGGTGCGGAAACCTTTCCCTGTATTGTCGCCGAAAGTTTTCCGCATATAACAGAACTAATTTTTCCTTCGTGTCCGGCCGTTTGTACGATTCCAGATTGCACACAATCTCTTCGTACGCGGGAGAAGGATTTTCCGGAAAAAGTGTCAATCAACCCAAGCTTGGCTTTCACACCGGCCACGGTGTCACTCGCGATGGGCACTGAGCACTCCAACGTATCGTCGATTTCCGGAGGATTGGTCGGTATTTGAGGATTTGCTTAGATTTGATCAGAAACGCTCCTAATAACATTTTTCGCTTTTTACGAAGTTTTCGTCAATCACGGGTTTTAACGTGGATTCAGATATCTACTGGTTTTTTTAAACAGCTTTTTTTTTAAAAAAAAACCTCAGTTTAAACGATTTATAACGTGTAGATTGACGTATAAACTGGAACGTTATTGGTTATAGGTCGCAGCAAGATGTAAATTGGTGTGAAGGTCGATGGAGAGTGAGAACATTAATTTGTGTCTTTTGTCATGAACTAGCAGGAGTGTAATTAAGTGTTTGTTTACATTAGTTTCGTTCGCTTCGCTGATTAATAATACATTAGGAAAGTGAAAACGAAGATATTACTAAAAATTAAAAAGAAATCAACCATGTTGCAAATTCAGTCAATTTCAATTGCCATTGTTGTGCAATGCCTCCTACTAGACGGAGTAATATTGGTCTCCGCAGCCGCAATCGTGGTGACAAACTCATTAATCGACTGTGACGGCAAGCCTACGTTCTGCGAAATCTTCAACGTGCTGCACCTCAATACGACCCTTTGGTTGTCTACAGTGAGAGTGTAGTTTGCTCTTATGGTAATGCATTGAAGTTTTTAAATGAAACAGCAGGATTGTAAAGTGCAAGTAGCAAAGTCAAATTAACGCCACTAAATCCTCCACGACAGCCCCTGCGCTCATTGGTGTCTGGATCAGGAAATGACTCTAAACATCTTCTGCTGAACATCCAGAGCCATATTGGTTGCTTTTAAATGACTTCGATTATCCCAACGCATGATAAAAGTACAATTCATGCCGACATTCAAGTTAATTTCCATAATGGTTTAAAAGTTTTCTTGAACATTGAACATTACAGAGTTTAAAAATTTGCCATCGGAATTGCCACCGACGGACCATAAACTTCTAGATACCTATTTCATGGGAGATTCGGACGCAGAATCTCAGCAACGTTGTGTACAACATTCCACCACGAAGCGGGACATTCACATATATCAATTAAACCAAGATGAACCCAAAATACTGAAACAAAAGACATCAAACGATGCACAAGTGTGCATTGTTTCATATATCTCTCTCCCAACTTTTCACCGCTAGGATTAAACATATCGAACAGCAAAAACGCACAAAACCCTAAGTAGAAGAGAGACGGACAGTAAAACAAAAACGATTTACCCCACGTCTATGTATGCAGCGCATTCGCTCCCACGAACCATTAAAATTTGTCAATTGCAAAAATAAAGGGCGATACGGTCAAAATTTGGTCAATATCAACTTGACGTATTTCTTTCAATTTTGCATTTAAAAAACCTGAACACCCCTCATTTTGAAGGTGTGTGTGTGTAGAATGTTGCTCCTATTTTGATTTTGGAATTCACTCTTCAGTTGTCAAAATGCCGTCCAAGCAAGAAGAGCAGCGTATCAAAATTTTGCTCGCGCATCGCGAAAATCCGAGCTACTCGCACGCAAAGTTGGCAAAATCGCTAAAAGTTGCCAAATCAACCGTTACAAATGTAATTAAAGTGTTTGGGGAACGTTTGTCGACAGCCAGGAAGTCTGGATCGGGGGGAAATCGAAAACCGGAAGCCGCTGAGACGACAAAGAGAGTTGCCGGTAGTTTCAAGCGAAACCCTAACCTATCTCTCCGAGATGCCGCAAATAAGCTGGGTGTATCGTCTACAGCCGTGCATCGAGCCAAAAACGAGCCGGACTATCGACTTACAAGAAGGTAGTGACTCCAAATCGCGATGATAAACAAAATACGACGGCCAAAGCGCGATCCCGGAGGCTGTACACGACGATGCTGACGAAGTTTGACTGCGTGGTAATGGACGACGAAACCTACGTCAAAGCCGACTACAAGCAGCTTCCGGGACAGGAGTTTTATACGGCAAAAGGAAGGGGAAAGGTAGCAGATATTTTCAAGCACACGAAACTGTCAAAGTTCGCAAAGAAATATCTGGTTTGGCAAGCCATCTGTACCTGTGGCTTAAAAAGCAGCATTTTTATAGCTTCCGGGACTGTCAACCAAGAAATTTACGTGAAAGAGTGTTTGAATAAACGTCTGCTGCCTTTCCTGAAGAAACACGGTTGTTCCGTACTGTTTTGGCCGGATTTGGCATCTTGCCATTACGGTAAAAAGGCCATGGAGTGGTACGCCGCCAACAACGTGTAGGTGGTTTCCAAGGACAAGAACCCTCCCAACACGCCAGAGCTCCGCCCAATTGAGAAATACTGGGCTATTGTCAAGCGGAACCTAAAGAAGGCCAAAAAAACTGCTAAGGACGAGCAGCAGTTCAATGCAAACTGGCTTTCTGCGGCGAAGAAGGTGGACAAGGTGGCTGTACAAAATCTGATGGCAGGGGTCAAGCGTAAGGCCCGGCAATTCGGATTTGGAAAAGCGGAAGCCTAACTGAATATTTTTCCTGAATTTTATACTAGTTGAACTTGAAAAAGAAATTTAATTTGATTTTTTATATAAACGATTTCACCGATTTACACGCGTTTTCCCTTGACCAAATTTTGACCGTAACACCCTTTAGGCAATCACCACCACGAACCGAAGTTGCCTCAGACCTCAAGACTGCACCATTTTCCTGAACTCCTGTAAATCAACTTGCGGCAACATCAACAAGAGAACGACAGCAAAGAAACCATCCAAGAGAGACGACGAAAAGACTCGCAAGAAGGGAACAATTGTGTCGCTTCAGGAAAGGCAGTAGACGTTTTTGTAGGCACTCGCTCAGATAAATTTCCTGGTTGACGGTTCCGTTGCTCATCAAGCCATAGGTACAGATGAAAAAAAAAAAAATTCCTGTCCAGGAAGCTGTTTAAAGTCTGCCTTGACGAAAGTTTCATCGTCCTGTACCACGCAATCAAACTTCGTCAGCACCGTCGTGTACAACTTTCGCGATCGTGCTTTGGCCGTCGTGTTTTATGTATCGTCGCAATTTGGAGTCACCACTTTCTTGTAAGTCGACAGTCCAGCTCGTTTATCAGCTCTATCCACGGTTGAGCGCGCCACTCCCAGCTTATTTGCGACATCTCGGACGGAGAGGTTGGGGTTCCGCTCGAAACAGCGGCCAACTCTTTTTGTAGTCGCTTTGCTCTCCGGCTTCCGATTTCCCCCCGATCCAGCTTTCCTGGCTGTCGACAAACGTTCACCGAACACTTCTAATACGTTGGTAACAGTTGATTTTGCCACATTTAACAATTTTGCGAACTTGGCGTGAGAGTAGTTTGGATTTTCGCCATGCACGTGAAAAATTCCGATGCGTTGCTTCTCTTCCTTCGACGACATTTTGATAACTGAAGTGCTAATCGCAAAATTAAAATAAAGGCATGATGCTACACGCACACATCTTCAAATTGAGGGGTGTGCAGAAATTTTTAATGCACGATGAAAGGAAATGCGTCAAGTTTAAGTCGACCAAATTTTGATCGAAACACCCTTTACATGTGAATTGTTTGGTATTGCTCGGCAACATCGTGTTATATCCATCATATCACGACCTTCACATTTCAGTATACATTCACCAACTAATGGCTAAGCTGTTTAGAGGTTTTTAGCTGCATCTTATTATTATTCAAATATCATTATTGTTTTCACTCCGAAAAACGATCATAAAGAATTGTTATCTGCTTCAAGGTTAAAGGGAGGGTGATTTTAAGGTAGTGTAGATGTGTTGCTGCTGTGTTCATGAGGCCATTTTTCTTTTTACAACCAACACTTGTGAGTGGCCCCAACAGCATTCTGACAGTTGATTTAAATCGCTGCCAAAATTTGAATAACTTTAATGTTCATCTCTATACATAGAATAGATCCTCTTGCGCTGAACTGGCCGGCTTGACGTGCCGCAAGGGCTCAGTAGGGATTTTTTTCATCAAGACCCGAAACTAAGAGTCAGTTCCATTGTGGTTATATCACATAGATACATTTTTCCACAGTATTTATCTACACATTATAACATGAAGCAACATGACAAACAAAAGAGGCTTAATTGGTTTTTCAGTTTTTCAGCATGGAGACGCTGGTTGACCTAGCCTGGGCAATATTGTCAATTTGACAATGGCGAGGTGAGTGACTTTGATTGAAGATTGTGTATAAGCAGGGTTTATATTCCATTCTCATTTAATTTATAATTTCAGCACGCTCTCGAATCATCCTTGCATTTCAAATTACTTTTGCATTTTAGAGCATGGAGCAGCATGACAATTTAATACTCAATTAGTTTTTCTGCATTTCAGCTTAACAGTGTTAAAATTCTATTCGTGAAATTCAACTACTATTTCATAAAAGACTGGCATGTGATAATAAGTTGTATATAATTGTATTTAAAAATTTGTGTTTATTGGTATTAGGATTAGATACTTTATTTATTTCCGGAATCACTCAAACTGCTTTCTTCGACTTATACAATATTCTGTCGATTAAAAAAAAAACATACACATCAAATGTCTTTCCTTTAAAATTTAATCTCTGTTGGTTGGACTGATCTACTTAAATTTTTAGCCTTTGCAGGACTATAAGGATATTAATACATATCTAGTTTTTATTTTGCAGTAGATGTCAGATATATTTTGTAAATACATATAGTATGTTCTATTACGTAAATTACATACATACATTAAATAACAAAAGGATAAGGGGGAAGTACAAGGTGCCAGACGAAGTGTAGGCTGGATGAGGGATTCGTGGTTATCGATCAAAAAAACTTACAAAAGTTTTGCATTGATATAACAATTAAGTGCTATTATTATAAGTAGGACAATTTGTTTACCTAAAAATGACCTACTTTTGCTCCCATACAAATATCCGTATGAACAGGTTGAAAATATGGTCTTCCCTATCCGGGTTCTCAAAAACGAGTAACCAGTGGTTTAAATTTTCTTCTTCCTGTTATTTTGTGTAGTTTCATTCCATGATGAAAACAAACCTAGTCACCCCCCCCCCCCCCGTGCAAAATTATGTTGCTTTGTGTTCTGGGGGTCCGTTACCCCCCCCCCCCCTCCATTTCTTTTGAAGCAATTTAAAGAATTTCAGTGTTTGCTCCGATTTTTTATTATTTAGTGTTAATAATAGATGCGTTGATAGATAGACAAGCATCGATTGCTTTTTTCCCCGCAAGCTGAAAGTTGAAAAAGCTATGCTGAATTCAATTTTCAGTTCCTGGCAATCAAAAATCTGAGTATTTAAACCAATGTTATAGCTTTCGGAAGCCAAAAAGTACTTGATTAGGAAACATAATTCATAGTTAGAAAGTGTATCAACAGTTTATTTGAATTATTTGAATTAAACCAGGGGATTAGTCACTGTGCCACTTTGTGTTTGTGTTTCAGTGTGTCGGATGGTGTTTCTGTGTTTCAACATATCTAGCAGCACTACAGTTGAAAATGTATGCTATCTGGCAACCATGGAATAAAACATTTGAAATATCCTTCTAATCAACATGCAACCCTAGGAGTGGACAGCAATTTCTGCTAGAATCAAATATGTGAATAGAGAGTATTGATAGCCCGTAAGAGCACGGCAGGTGGTGAAATTGAATAGAAGTTGTTGAAATTGAGCTTAGGGCATGTTTGAAAGGCGGCAAGTGACTGGCCAAATCGATCAATGTTTTCCCGTTTTACGGTACTGTAGTTTCGGATTATTGAGAATACATGTTAATCATATCTTAAAGCCTTATTCAGTTTTTTAAAATATTGTTTCCGTATCCAAGAGATTTAATGGATATGAATATGCTACGATATTCTACGGGCGAGACGAAACGACTCATATCCGAAGTTCAGACCAGTCATTTAATAAGCATGTGAGAAAGCAAGACAACATGCTAATCAGAGTGAAAAGTTGCAGTTGTTTTATCCTATTTAAAGATTTTATCCATTGCTATGAGCAAAAGCAAGATAATAAGAATGATTGACCACCGAGGCTGCTACTCCGTTGCTGCCAGATCTCAAACTAAAGCAATAACTAGCAATAACTTCTTCGCCCGAATGCAGGTCAAATAAGGAAAGGGAATTTCATAAGAATGGATACACCAACGCGATCTTACGTTAAACTTGCGGTTATATCCTAGATGTAACCCACCTCTATTTGTATTAATATTAATACCTATTTCTGATTTGAACCTATATAAACAAACAGTGCTACTGGAGCCAATCACAAAATCGGATAGTAGTTTACTTGCTCCAAGATATGGTTGAACGGCGAGCATGGCAAACCAATATTATGAATCACAAGTAATTGCGATCCCCACCACCGGACCACCAACCCGGCGAACCCCCACATCTCAGCAGGAAGCTTTTTTGTTGCTGATTTTTCTGTGCTCACTCGATCACTCCTATCGCCGAATTATAGATAACCGAAGCAATACGAAACGCACCATGGCCGATAGCAAAATAGTGCGTAATGAAGCATCGCCACAACCTTTCACAGACGATGCTCGAAGCAAACTTTTTTTTCGTAATCCCTTTTAAAATTGCGGTTGATGGATTTGGTAAAAGTAAGAGTGCGTTGATGCATTTCATGCATCTGTCATTTCAATCATGAAATCATGAATAAGAGTCATGAATTCGTAAAACAAGATAAGTGTTCGTTTCATGATTTTTTATTCATGAAAACAGAAATGGATTTCTGTCCGTGTACTCATGCATCTTCTAGGGGTGAGACAGCTCAACTCTGAGTGGCTTTGATGCACCGAGTAACTCACGAAAAACTCGATATAGCTGGAAATTGAATCAAGCTTCATCGGTTCTTATCGGTTGCCAGGGTTTCGAAAAGTTTGACTTCTAACTAGACTTCCAATTTGTTTGAAAACATTGTGGACAGTCTGCTAATGGCAATAGAAGATGGCACAACGGTGAGCCCTACTGAAGCACAATGATTAGACATTGATTTTGATTGAGCTTGTGTCGGAGTGCTCCTGTTGTCTTCTCTTGCCCTTGTTCCAAAGCACCAGAGTCTGGCCGTCTGGTGGAATGATGCTGCATAATAAAATTGCAGATCAAGCCAAAACTGATGGGTTTATACAAAATTTGACTTAATTGGAGACATAAAAATAACTTCGTATCGAAAAAGGCAAAACCTTACACGAATAGTGGTAAATAAGATATGAAATTGTACGAGCATATTAGATATGTCGTTTAAGTGAATGTAGTTTGTTTTCCTAAAACATTAAAAATTGCTAGTTTCCAATTCTGCACACTCGAGAGCTAATGTACTAGCGTCGGTTTGTTTGACAGCTGCTGTGCAAAAACAGAGAGCAAAAAAATGGCAGTGCTCGCTTGCTGAGCAACGAGAGTTATTCGGGGTACCTCAAAAGCAACTCTGAAATTACTCGCGATGAAGACTTGATCGGTTGGGCTGGAATCATTGATTTATTTTTTTTTTTTTTTTTTCAATAACATACTAAGTCGATACAGAAGATCTGTCATTCAATCATGCAACGACATGAGACGTTTCTTTTTTTATTGATAACAAAATATTCGTAGCAGTTTATATTATTTTCGTACAATCCGCGAATGTTCCTTCTGTGTCAATAAATGCTTCGTGTTTTAGACATATACGCGTGTGTACGAAAGTAGCTTTTTGAAAAGTACAAATCTATTTACAACGAATACAACGAATAGATTTGTTAGTTCTACCTTGGTTTTTGCAACAAAAACGAAATTTAATTTTCAGGAGATCGCAGCAAGCCGTGCTTTGAAAATGACGTGTTTTGTTGTTGCTGCGTCGTTTTCACGAAAAAATAAATCAAACAATAATTCGTAATCTAATTTTAAATAACAGTGAAATCATAAAATCTACGCGTGATTTGGGAAAGACATAGTGAATAAAATCGATTCCCTCCCGAAATGTGTGAGAGTCGGTACTATTTTCCACGATTTCCCCCGCGCCCGGAAGAAGAGTTACATCAGCTTAGTTTTGTTTATTGGTGGTAATATTGACATCCGGACATAAATTATAAAGTTTGAGTGTTTTTCCGCTCTGTCGCGAGTGAATCAATGATTATTAGCAGTTGTGTAGTTCGATATAGAGTCTATATTGGCAGAGAGTGGAGTGAAAAAGAAGAAGACCAACGCATGTAGAAAACGGCCATTTGCTTGTTAGAAGCAGCAAACGAAGACAACGCGCATGCGTTAGTTAAAGGCTGCCACGTAATTTCAGATGCTTTTGATATGCAGGTTGCAAATCTAACGGGCGGTTTAGCAACGTTATTTTTTGCGTTTGTTTTGTCGCGAGTGCATCAAATTAATTACGAATTTTTATGATTAAGAATGAACAAGCGAGTGTCGTTAAGGAAACGACCATGGGTGAGATGTATCTGAACATAACTGTATAACAATAACTTTATTATTAAATACAGGTATGCCTCGATAGTACGTACATCAACTTTCTCATTTCAAATCGCAATTGGATAAAAACTACTGGTTGGATCAAAAGAAAGAGCAATCTTCTCCGCTTCCGTTTGGTTATATTGAATTTCGGATCAATCTGTAGTTTTTATGCAATTGCGATTTGAAGTGATCACGTTGATGTACGTACTATCGAGGTATACCTGTAATACCAAATACATATCTGGTTATACGTACGTTTAACATTTCCAAATCTGGAAGTGTGTTGCATTGGCCTTATCCAAATGATATCGGTAATGTTTACATGCGGGACTTATAGGATGTGAACGTAACCTCGACTCAGACATTCTGAAATGGGTTGCTGGATCTGCAGTAGAGCCATCACTTTCTAGCTCTCGGATTAAAGTTGCTTCCAATGGTCACTTGAGGGATTGTTGTAAACAGATTTCTTCCATAATACCATTGCCGGCCAATGAGTGTTAGATTACACACACACACACACACACGCACACACATACACACACACACGCACACACACACATACACACACAAACACACACACACACATGAAATTTAATTTTCAGTGTGGGTGAGAGGGTCAAGGAGGAAGTGTACATTTTCAGTACAAGCTGTGAACAAACTAGGTGGATATCCTATACAAAAATCCAACACGACTAATTGAAACATGTGGAAACCCTAAGGTTTTAAAATTTCCTTTTTTAATTCCAGAAAAAGCCTATAAATGTTGAATGTTGTTGCCAAAATTTGACGAGTATTGTAAAGTACTTTGGGTAAGCGTAGAGAAAATAATCCACCCGTCGGACAGGCGGATTGTCATAAAGTGAGCGTTCGATTCCTGCTCCAGCCGTTGGAATGTGTTCAGTGAGTGCAACCGCTGGTTCTCTCTATCTTTCTCTCTCTCTCTCTCTCTCTCTCAAAAAATATTTTGCCCCACCCTATAAAATCCTGGCTACGCCTATGGTCTTGCAAGACTGGCTAATCGGACAGTCACCTGTTTCCATGTCTACTCAAGGCTATGATAAAATTTCGGGCCACTGAAAACTTTCCATTCGTACCTTAGGGGCTATTCATAAACCATTAACCATTATCAGTATTAATTAGATTATACCATTATTACTATAAACCAACGCGGTCCTACGCGAAACTTGCGTTTATAACCCTGATATAACCCACGTCTAATTTGTTTACACGGATTCCGGGATTAACGCGGATTTTTTAAACGTTTTTTTACAAGGTACTAGTGATCCTCATAGTAAGAGAAATGCGAAAGCAGCCATTTTTGAGCCAATCGTGCAGCGAGAGCTGTCAAATCTGAGCCAATCGTGCAAATTTTGCACTGCGGCAAGTGTTATCAGCCTCTGTGAATAAAATAAACACCGTTGCCAAATCGTCTAATCGAATTTCCGCATATCTCTTGCTATGAGCATCACTACATGGTACGTATCCCCCGTGTAAAAAATAATCTTAGTGTACATCTTTGGAAAAAGTAAAAATATATTCTGAAATTTGGTTTGGCTCTGATGCTAGAGAATGAATGCCACATAACACATGAGCTCGCCACGAATTGGAATAGATGCCGTCCTTCCAAAGTGTTGTCATTCTTCCACTCTAACACTCCAGTAAAAGTTTCCGTGTCCTTTTTGTCAATTGTAAAATTGTCAATAGTTATAAAATTTTCAGTTGAAACCAATCCACTTTGACGACCATACAGTGCTTCCGAACACACAATTTCAACGAAATGTCTTTGTAATGGTTTGTTCGTTTCGACTTGTCGGTGTTCAATGTTTTGGCATTCGATGTTTTGTCACTAGATCAAGAATCTGAAAGGACAGATCAAATAATCGCGATAAAAAAAACTATCAGATATATATAGAGCATTGAGAATTAACTTTATTCAAATTGGTGTAAATGTAAATGAATAGGGAGATGATATGGAAGAAAACGCAAATTCTGGAAAGATACATCAGAAAGGCCCAATTCAAAACCGGAATAAGTTTGATCCATCATCTTCACCATATCCTTCAATTCAGGAAGACGATCAAAATATACAACAGGGCAGAGTAGATTCTGCCCCATCAGATTATTCATCTTTAAACTTTGGCCCTTCTGACTCGTTTCCATCTTATAGATCATCATCAGCAGCAAACCACCTGCCAACTGTGCACTTCAAATACCAACATCCCAGAATTCGCCCCTCGATTCATTAGCGAACCACGCGGGCTGTTACATCGGTCATTTTTCCACGCGATCAGTTCCGAGCCACGCGTACAAACAACAACAATATCAACACAAACGCAAAACTGCACTAAACTGGAAAGCGCACCTCGCAATTACATGCATTTGATTCGCGTGCCAACCCTCGGTGGCCCCCCCGTTCCTCTTTTCCTCTCCGGGCGCTTTAGCACGTGATTAAATATTAACATTCTTATCGGTTGATGATTCCTGCACCCCGACCGTCGTTGGTGCGTTATATTTTAGTTTACATTTATAGCCTACATACAAATATCGCCTACTTTTTATTGCTGCATTCGGTGCAGTTCCGTTGCCAATTCATTGACCCCCGGCTCGGTGTGCTGATGGGATGGACCAAAGCTGCCACCGCCGAACGATGATAGTCATATTGGCCGTCCGTCGACCAGGCACTGTAGTTGTGCATGTGAACTGAACTGGTTTTGCACTTCCGTGTTTTTCGGTTTGTACGCGCCTTCACTGCATATTTATATGATTCTGCACACACGCATCATGGGCGACACACAACAAATTCATAATCCTTACCCGCGAGGAATCCAAACTGCGCGCCCCAAAAAGGTGATGCTGGTGGGGAGGGGGGAGTTGTAATATTTACAATCACGCCATTCGGTTCGCAATACACACATACTCACTCATATATTTACACGCTGGCATTGAGTGAGTGCAACTTTTGCCTGTCGCCAAACTATTAAAAGCCACTCGATCGTTATCAGCTGGCACACACAGAATGAGCATGCGACCATACAGCGAGGGAGTGTGAATCATTGGCACTGATTTAAAACGGCTACTTTATTTGTGTTTGCAGTGATTGGGACTAATGGAGGGTTTTTCGCGGTATTTACAGATAAGCCGTGGTTTCTTAGAAGTTGTCTGATTTTGAAGCTTGGCATTGATTTGAAGGAAAATTTATAAATTCTATAATGACACTACTCACGACCTTCTGATCACAAGGTGATCAAAACTTTGAACTGAGCTTAATGAATCAAACGAAGGATAATTGTGTTATTGTGTTATTATGTCGAACTGTAAAAAAATGTTTTAAATCTATTGAAAGAAAAGCATAAATCCATAATATTCACATTTGCACAAGCGATTATATTTCAAAGCCTTACAAAAAGCAGACTGAGATATTAACTGAGTTTAAACTCTAATGATATTTCGTGACGCTCCAACTTTTCGCACTCGCAACGTGTACCTAGTATCGAAAACATATTCGTACTACTACGTCAAAATAGGACAAAAATCTTTCAGAAACAAAAAGTATGATAGGGAAGCGGAACCTATCTTGAGTTCAATAAGCAGACCTCCAGCGGAAATCGGTGAATATGCACTGAATACCGAACACTGAGTGCACAAATTATTCCTAATTTATTCGTTCAACAACACACAAAACATTCGATTCTAATAATTTTCTTCCAATATAATACGGAAAAGTTGCCACTGCTATGCTATGCTATTTTAATAAATAACGAAAAATATTAATCCCATCTGTGTACATATGTTAATCGTACTGATTATAATCAACAAAATATTTAAACAAGTTAACACTCTCCACTACTACACCCAAAAATGAAGTAGATTATTTGACAGAACTTCACGTGTGTTGAGTAGCATGCATATAACCAAGACAAAATGAAAGGGTTTCTTTGATATTCTTCCATGAGAATATTGACAACAAGACTCACCATAACGTTGGGCATAGAATGCTCTATGAATGATTGAACACGCACACTAGCGTTGATGTGTATGCTATACAGCATGTGAGCAGTGTACCATCAAACGATTACGTCGATTGTTAAGGGCTTATGCTGAATCATTATTGATGAGAATCATTACCTCAACATTAAGAATTGATATAACTCAGAGTCGGTACTAGATACTGAAAATTTAACCACATCAGTTTGTATGCTTACATGCTGTGATCAATCTGATAGAGTTCGATTCGATGTTCATTCACTAACAATCAAGATTTATCAGTTTTAAAATGGCAAGGTTAGTTTGCGAGAGCGAGATAAAAGATAGGAAAAAATACATGGAGCAGCGATTCACCTTAACACGGTTCAGAATAGGTGCAAGCGTATTTAAATAATTGTGAAAATTAATCCCATTACGCAACGAAAATGTGTGAGGATATAGTGCGATTAATGAGAAAACTTGGATTCTGGCTCGAGTATGTTCCCTAGTACGGTTAGATCAATACGACGAAATTGTAGTGCAAAGGTAAGCAATTGTGTTGAAAATATGACTGCTTATTATTTTTACGAAATTTAAGTCTCCGAAACGTTTTTGTAGCTTTTAATTATATTCAAGACCTAATTTTATTTGCAAGGATTATATATTCTTGGTAACTGTGTCCATTTATTGATGAAATTAAACCTCTTTTTACGTTTGAAGTTGGATGACTGCAGAGTGTGATGAATATATGTACTATTGTGAGCATAGGTTCCGCTTCCCTATGCCTTTCATTGATTTGAAGGAAATTTTATAAATTTTATAATGATATTGCTGACAAACTTGTACACCAAGAGGTCAACATTTTGAACTAAGCTTTATGAATCAAACGAAGGATTATTTGCAAAAAAAATTAAATCTATTTAAAGATATATGAAACGCCTTGTTGGTAAATATTAACATTTGCACAAGCGATTATTTTTCAAAACCTTGCAAAAACAGAACGAGTGTTTTACATTCAAACTCTTACGATATTTAGTGACGCTTCTACTTTTCGCACTCGCAATGTGTATCTAGTATCGAAAACATATTCCTAGTCCTACGTTAAAATAAAACAACAATCAAGAAGAAAATGGAAAGTATAATACAGTGGGGGAAATTCGTTTAAAGGCAAGATCATTTTTTGGTTTATTTCCAATACAAAAGAACGAAACAAAAAGTCAAATACAGTTTACGAAAGCCTATCAGTAGTTACGTTTTTCAGAACACAATTTGACCGAAAGCTCATTGTGATATCTGAAAAAATCCAAAAAAATGTGATTTTTAGAAGGGAAATTCGTTTAACCGCACACTAATGTAAAGCCGCATTGAGCGTACCTATGCTACTGTTATCTTGCCAATCTGTCATATTTACACTGTACACAGAGAAACCAAACTATCCAAAATTAAGTCATTTTTACTCATCTTGACAGCAAAATAAAACCAGTCATAATTGAGTTTTTTAGGAAGTATCAAATTTTGAGTATTTTGGAAAGACTCGATGCTGAGTGAAATTAACTGTTTGTTGAAAACTAATCGACAGTAAAAATAATCCAAATTTGAGTCTTCATTTTTGAAAATATTGCTCTAGTAAACTTTCTTTCTCTAAATTCAATAATACGCAAAAAAAAAACAATCTTCAACCGGCTCACAGCAACGCTAGATTGAATTTCGCTAAAAAATAAATGTCGTGTACTACGGAATGGGACAATGTTATTTTTACTGACGAAAATAAATTCAATTTGGATCGCCCAGACTGCACCGCATATTATTGGCACGATTTGAGGAAATCTCCGCAGGTTAAGTTGAGCAGGATATTTGGAGGTGGCACTCTAATGTCTTGGGCCGCTTTTTCGATCCTCGAAAAGACCCCTATTGCCACCATTTCGACCAGGATGAATTCGGAAAAGTACTTGGAGCTTCTGGAAGATGATTTGATCCCGTTTACTGAAAACGTTATGCCGGAAAATTTCGTATTTCAACAGGATAATGCAGCAATTCATGTCAGCAAGCAATCTTTGGAATGGTTTTCTGAACGAGACATCAGTCTTCTGGATTAGCCAGCCCGTAGTCCGGATCTAAATCCTATCGAGAACTTGTGGGGCATCCTGGCACTACAGGTTTACAAAGGCAGTTTAAAACAGTTCGTGAACTTGAGTCAGCCGTAAGAGAAGCCTGGAGCTTGATACCTGATAAAACTCTGCAGAAACTAGTGAAATCAATGTCGAGCAGAATTTTCTTTTTTTATGAACTTCCAATCAAATTGTGTTCTCAAATACAAAACTTCTGATAGGCTATATTTGATTTTTTGTTTCGATCTTTTGTGTTGAAAATAAGCGCTAAAATGACATTGCGTTTAAAAGCCCCACTGTACTACACCAATCTTGACGTCTGTTCGCAATCAAACCAACTCGTCTCAATACGTGAATGCAAGTGAAAACCGTAAAGAAAGTATACAAATAGCAATATATTGTCAAACTTTTATTAGAATGATGAGCTCGTTTGCGATAAATGAGATTAATAGACGTGTTGCTGCTTATAGCTACTACGATATTTTAGTTTGGATTGGTTGTATTCAAGCACAACATGTTCTGAAGCTTTTGCCGAAAAGTGTAATGTATATTTAGAGACGATCGAGATAAATCGTTATCCAAGGAGAAATCCGGCGGTGGCGTATTAATTGCTCTTTCATCTGATTATGAATCAGAAGAAATCACTTTAAAAAAAACACAAGGAATTTGACCATGCCTGGGTTACATCTGTGGTCGAACATCAAGTTCACATTTTTTGAGCAGTCTATTTTTCCCCAGATAGTGCAAAAATTGATTTATACAAAATGATTTTTTCATATTGATGAAAGTATTTTGTCAAAATTTGAGTCAGACGTCATTATTCACATTAATGATGACCCAAATCAATATGCTAGATGATCAAAATGAATCTCCTTAGATACCAATAACAGAAGAAAATTTTCTTCTTACTCTGTTGGGCCCAATCAAATAAATCATGTACCAAATCAGAACAATTGCTTCCTTGATTTATTGTTCAATAATATGACCGATGATTTCTGCGTTATTGCGGCGCCAGTTTCTTTTTGGAAAAAGGAAGCATTTCATACTGCAATTGAATATTTAATTTTCAGTCATGAGAACGCCACAATATTGGATAACGATTTATCCGATTTGTATTTTTATTTTAAACAAGCACCCTACAATCTTATTAAAAATCAACTATACCCGATTGATTGGCATCCTTAATTCGCAATTTGCCAACAGAGGAGGCCATATTTATATTCTATCATAACATCTACGGTATATTACACTGAGAATTTATTTTCGTAAATTAGCTTTCACTTATTCCGTAAACATGGATTTTGTCCACACAACAAATGTCTCGTATATTTTATGAAACATTCATATTGCTTTTTATCTGGGGAAATAGGGTAAGGGGATGTAATGTTAGCCTAGCTCCTTCATTCGGCCTATATACCAAATCTGTCATTAATTTAGCGATAATGAAGAAAATCATGTTACTATTAGCATAATAAATGTATTCCGAAGCAATTGAGACAATATTAATCATCTTATAGTAGTTCACTTCCGCGTAATTTTCGGTTTCTTGAACTTTTGGGGCATCATGATTTCACTGGTTATGCTGAACAGATGACCTAAACGATTTCAAGTGATCTGAATTTGGCTAAATTGAATCAATAAAGCAAGTAATGCAGTCGGGATGTGCAGAACATAGTTACACGTTGCAAACTTACTGTTCACATAGCTAAAATAACAATGATTTTACAAGAAAATCGTAGACCCAATGTTGGGTACATATTTTTTTGTATGTTCCTAACTATGGCCTGCTTTATCAATAACGTAGTAAAAAGGTTGTTATTGGTAAAATTTTAAGTTTAAATGCATGAATTTGCGGTTGTTTATATTCAAGTGACTCATCGAAACACAAAAAGAAGGAACAAAATCATTGTATAGTGAATTATAATGTTTTCATTATTGAATGACTGATGAATCATATATAAACATCACTTAAGTGTTTCGAGGCAGTTTTACTTTAGTATGTTCTGTGAAATGTTGTATTAAGTAAATCGAATACAGCTAGCAATGCCGTAACTCATAAAATCAGAAAAAACGAACAAAGGCTGCATTTAGTAATAAATCCATCGAATGGGACGAAGTTGCATCCATGAATAGACCCAATTTGGTGCTTATAGACCGACATTAAATCACACATCCCTCGAAAGTTTATGGCATTATAAAAATAGTTGTGTAACTTTTAGTGATACATTCTACCAAATGTCTTATCAAACTTATCTTTGCAAGTGTATAACTAGTTGAATCTCGCTTACAGCTTAAAAACTTTATGAGTTATAATGAAAAATGTGAACGCTGGTTGCATAATAGGCTGAGTCAAGGGACACATACCCTACTATCACTACACCTTTTTGTATAATGCACGAAATGGGTTTCGTGGAAATCAGCCAATCGCTGTTTTTCTTTTAACGTTTGATGACGTTGCTGCTGTCATGGGCAGGAATAATTTATCCTGCCAAATCCTCCTAATAATTTAAAATTAAACCGGTGTCAAGAGTTATAACTTCATACTCATTAATCCAGTATCTTTTTACGAGTCACTATAGCCTAGTGAGATCAACCACGGATTCCGTAACAGCTCTTCCCAAAAATACAGGATCGAATTTATGTCAGAAACATCATAAATAAAAATACGCTGGACATGGGTTTATGAAAAGACGCTCTACTACTACAAATTTTCAAAATTTTGTAAATGTATCAATTAATTCAATGGACTAAGGTAATTATGTTGAAACCTTATACACTGACTCTAGCAAAGCATTTGATAGAGTCGATATTCCTTTGATGCTTAACAAATTATCTAAGATAGGTTTCAATCATAATTTAATCAAGTGGGTACAGTCATACTTGCATGGAAGAACACAACGAGTAAGATTTGAAGGAAACCGATCATTGGTTGTAAATGTTTCATCGGGAGTACCACAGGGATCCCATTTGGGTTCTTTGCTATTTATTGTGTTTGTCTATGATGTCGAATGTATAACACATGAAACTTTTCATGAAAATACGTAAATCATCTGCAATTGAAGTCTTCTAGAAAGAAGTTGATAATTTCCATACTTCTTGTTCAAAGCTTTCTTGCTAGAGATTAACGAAAAAAAGTGCATCTCAGTCTCATTCACTAAAAAGCGCAATGTAAGGCAAGACACCATCACTATAAAACAAGTAAGGGAAGGTCCATTAATTATGTCACGTGGTAGGGGGGGAGAGGGGGGGGGGTTTGGGAAAACGTGACGATCCATACAAAAAAATTTAAAGGTCCATACAAAAAACGTGACGAGGGGGGGTAAAAAAAGTCACTTTTTAGTGACGTAATAAATGGACGTTCCCTTAGAGATTTGGGAGCCATACTTAATTCCGAGCTCTCTTTTGTAGAACACTACACGGGAAATAATGTGTTCTTCTAAACGTGAAAACAACTCATCATTTCATGAATATGTTGTGTTTTCGTGTTATGAATATACACCATTAACAATATTCATGATATCATGAACTATTTTCCCTCCGCAATGAAATCATAAATATATTGGGTCAAAACCATGAGCTGAACTCCTGATACTGAAAACTTTATTCATGAATCTACCAAATCTACTTTATCGACTCTGAATGTAGACTAAAAAGCAAATCCACCGATTAGGATTCGAACCAAGTGTGAAAGTGGAGAGCTGTAATAGTACTTGGTGGATGTACTTACTACGCTATAGTTATAATTGAAAAGACTCTCGACTAATAAAGCTGATTATACAACTTTAGATTAGAGGCAAAACAAGACTTTCTAAGTCCATGACTTGCATCTGTCATTTCAATCATGCAATCGTGAATTAGAGTCATGAATTCATAAAATAAGGTAAGACTTTGTTTCATGATTTTTTATTCATGAAAACAGAAACGGATTTGTTTCCGTGTATAACACTATAATTTTCAAGGCAAGTAATTTGCACGGGTTCATCAAAACTGAATCCTAGAAAATATGAAGATAGATTAGTTATGTCCATTTAATTCCACCTACCTTTAATGCTAATTATGACAGAGACGCACTATACAGATACTGAAGAAGTCTGCACATTGTAGACAAAATACGCGTATCGTATGTCAAAATTAGCAATTAAGGTAGTTGGAATCAAGCGGTATTTATTTCAATGATCCCTATACAATAAAAACGTTGTTACATATGTCAGGATCTTTCTTGAGTACTGCAGCGTGGTTTGGGCTCCATATCAACATACACATAAAGACCGTCATATTTAACGCATCCTCCTTGTAACCTTGTCCACATTCCCATAGGTTGCTGTCACTCAGCTCAACACGGTATACACGGTGTCGATCATAAATATCGCCCACCTTTGCGAGCCCGCTTTCTCATTGCCCGGAATTGAACAATGAGATGGGACCCATACAAAAATGATTATAAAATAACGCGAAGATAAAG
Source organism: Aedes japonicus (assembly GCA_034211315.2). Taxonomy (NCBI): domain Eukaryota; kingdom Metazoa; phylum Arthropoda; class Insecta; order Diptera; family Culicidae; genus Aedes; species Aedes japonicus. Next base: position 103,470 of record JASCZW010005362.1, read on the forward strand.
CACTTAGAAGCTCCTGTATTTTCATGAGAAAATACGAGGTGTGCTTTACCAGCTTCAATGATTGAATAGCCTCTATAGAACTGAGACTATCCGTGAAAATAAAGAACTGATCCGGTGTGAGTGAGGCAGTAAATTCTAGCGGGAAGTATATTGCCGCTAATTCAGCGACATATACGGAACAAGGAGCTTGAAGTTTACGATTGGCGCCATAAATTTAATTAAATATACCAAATCCTGCTGACTCCTCTATCAATCAACATAGAATCAACATGGCCAAACTTTGCAACAAATACAACAGGAGCAATCATAGGAAGATGATGCTCTGGAATTCCAGGAAGGTTCTGCTTCATGGATAAATAAAAATGAACCGAATTGCCGAAATCGGAGAAGCAAACACGATTGAGAATATTCGGCGAAGGGCTGACATCCTGTGTTATGTACAAATGGTACAAGGTCATGAAGCGCGTTTGAGGATTCAACTCAAGAAGCTTCTCAAAGTTTTCGATCACCTGGGGATTCATAACCTCACACCTGGTGAGGAGCCGGAGAGATAATTCTGAAAACCGATCCGAGAGTGGCAACATGCCAGCCAGCACTTCAAGACTCATGGTGTGAGTCGAGTGCATGCAACCTAACGCGATACGAAGACACCGATACTGAATACGTTCCAGTTTGATGATGTGCGACCGAGCCGCTGACTGAAAACAAAAACTACCGTATTCCATAACCGACAAAATCGTTGTCCGGTACAACGTTAGAAGATCTAGCGGATGCGCTCCCCACCAGGTCCCGGTAATTGTGCAGAGAAAGTTGATCCTTGGCTGGCACTTTCGCTTCAGATACTCAATATGGGATCTCCAGGTGCACTTTGAATCGAACCAGACCCCAAGATATTTAAATGACATAGAATGAGTTATCGGTGTGTTTTACAAATACAGAAAGTTCTACAAAAACAAAAGTGTTCCATTTTTTCCTAGTGCAATATTGAATTCCACTATAAATAGTTTTTCCTTTGACAGATAGGCCAATGTCGTTTGGGACTTTTAGACTTCTTCAGTGTCGAGTGCTCAACTTCAAGAAAACATCGCATTGAAGTTTTAAACTCATTATTATGGATCTCTTAATTCTGATTGAACCTTTTCACGAATGAAGTGGGTTGAGTGATTTTCTTTTAATTCCTTTAAAAATTCGTGTTTTTCGTCAGGTAAGCGTTTTTCGAATTTTGCAAGAAGACTTCTTCAGTGCCTCGCACTCAAACACTTATCGTGTTAGCTGAATGCAGTATTTATATTAATCCAAATCCAATCCAATCCAAATCCAATCCAATCCAAATCCAATTGCTACTATCTCTATAACTGGGGCAATACATAGTACGCCTTAAAAGCCCTAGATACTTTACTTAACATTCTTCCTTTACAACAATTTATTCTCAAGGATGCGCAAAAAATGCTCTGCGCCTCAAACGGTCCATGAAATTAAATTCTTCTATTGAGACCTCATTGGATACTTGAGTATCCTAAAAGAGTTATCGACAAGTCCTTTAACATTGATAAGCGAAGATTGTATGCTGAGGAGAAACTACAGCAATTATAAATTCACAGTCCACGCAGTTTCTCGTTTTGATACCTGGTTTTCATCGAGGCTCAACAGTCTTCTATACAGATGGTTCAAAGTAAAATAAGGGGCTGGTATAACAGGTCCAGGGATAAATTTTATGTGGCAATGGGGAAATATTCCACAGTGTTTCAAGCTGAAATATGTGCCATACCGAAATGTGCATCAATCTGTATGAAAAGAAGTTATAAAAATGCAAACATATGCGCACAGTTTTTACAGAAATTGTCGTAATATGGTTAACCTCTATTAAGTTTCTGGTCATTGCGAAAATAAAGGAAACGAGAAAGCTAATCAGTTGGTAAAAATAGGGTCATCCATGCATTCATAGGACCCAAAGCAATTGTTGGAAATAGCAAGAGATCTTCTTGCGCTTTAAAAATGGAAGTAATGAACTGGAAAGAGGAATAGGTACAGGATAACTGGAATAGTACATCCAAAGCACGGCAATCCAAACTGATCATTAAGCCTAACGCTTCTGATTCGCAAAAAAATACTTAAATTTTCAAAACATGACTTGAGTACAGGTCTTGAGCGTTACTAACTCAGTAATTTCTGAAGAGGTTTTCAAAACTCTTGCACGAATCGATCGAAAAAATTTCTACGTATCAATTGCAATAGAGAACATTGATTTTAGAGCAGACACTATTGATGAATTCAAAAATAGCCTTGTCTTAAAAAGAATATAAACTGAATTAAGCGTATTAGTAGAACTATTGTGATTGGGAAACTAGTAGAATTTAAGGGAAACTAGGTGAAATTAACTTCATCAACACTTTTTATAAATAAAAAATGAAACATTGAAACATGTTTTTTCAAATTTTCTCTAGTAAACGCCAAGTCGACCAAGTCGAGCACTCGACACTGAAGAAGTCTGTAAGTAGAAGGCGAAATAGGCCTATCTGTCAAAAGATAAGCTTCTAGTAGAATTCGAAGGAATTTGCTCGCTCGCGTTTACTAGAGAAAATTTGAAAAGAGTGTTTCAATGTTTTATTTTTTTATTTTTAAAAAGTGATCAAATGAAGTGTTAATTTTAAATTCTCCTAGTTTTCCAACTAAAAAGTATATTAACGTCTTCAGGCCTGATGGCTCATATATGAACCCAAAATGAATATGGTTGTATACAATCTCAGACTGAATAAAAGTGTACACTGTCTTCGACAAATTTGTTCTACATCAAATCTTCTATCTGAAAAATGAATGAAACATATAAGTTTAAAGCATAATTTACGACCTAGAACTTTTTGAATATGAAGAAGCTCAGGAAGGTAAAACTAATACCTTATTAATAGTGTAAGTTTTGTTTAAGAATATGGTAGACATGTCCAGTTCGCATCAGTTTCTGGAAGAACCTCCCGTCGTTCACACCGCTATTATCTGCCGACTACGGTAGGCTAGACATGTCGTAAGAATGTCGGACGTTATTCGTGTGGCGGATTGGCGAGATTGGCGGAATACAGCCATGGGCCAAAGAGAATGTATACAACTTCTGTACACAGCTGATTGACCGACCTGAAGCATATTCATGCTTTATAACTGATATTCACAGAAACGTCTGATCTGATATTAGAACTTGTTATCAATTTGGTATGAAGCTTTGCACGGGTACGTTGTTATATTTTTGATCTCTTTTGATATTTTGGATTTCGACGTGTTCGCTAATAAATAAATACCTGGAGTAGGTATGGAAAAACGTACATTTTCCATATTATTTCTTAGAGTCCCCAGCTTTGCATTTATTGCACAACTTTTCATTTAAAATACAATCCAGTCTGTGCTCAACAACTTTCCCGAATAACAATCCTAAGTTAAGTGAATCATCGTCACTAGTGCTAAGAAACCTGCCGAAGGCTAGGGAAATAGAGTCTCAGTTTTATACAAAACATTGTAGAATTTTAAAAAGTACATTGTAAATTATAAAGAGATTTGAGAACAACTCCATACAAATTATATTTTAGTTTAAAATTCAAGGAAGTTCAACTTAAAGTTCTAAACAAACTTCTCAAGGAAACATCTGAGCAAAATTTTAGGTGTGTTTTGCACAACATCCAATGCGTTTATAAGCTTCAAAATGAATTGCATTATCATCTTGTGAACTTGTCTTCTTCCTCTGCAATGTTTTCAATATCTTTTCCCAATAGTTTAATAATAGTCCCAATAGTCCCTTTTTTCTTATTCTAAATACCGACTCAATTATTCTTTACTTTTGACTTTTCCCAATACTATTCAGAAGCAATCATGTCAGCTCAGAGTATATTTCAAATCAAAGTATAAACAAATCAAAGTGAATAAAAATCAACGTAAAGTCGTTGACTGAACGAACAATTTCGATATTTATCGCGAATTCAATTTTCTTTGTGATGCCCAAACTAACAATAGCCACATAATTTTCAGTTTTCGCTTACACGAGCAAGTATCTACTAGATCGACTCAACGCAGCTCAGATTATCGCATCAATCTATACGAGTTGATCACCGAACCATAACATTCACCATCAGCACCAAGCCGCTTGGACTACCCCCTTGGAAGGCGCTCCTGTTTTCTCATGTATGCCCTCATAAGTGTGAATGTATTTTGTTATTTATGGAAAAGTCTCACCGCAACTCGATTCCATCCACCCGACATCTCCCTCCACTCCCATCCGTCACTAACTTAGTCAGACTTGACTTAATTTATTTATAAACGTTAATCTATATATTCTCAGCCAGTCGAACAAAAGAAGTCCCCACACCCATCGGGGCCTGCCTCAGCTTTCAACACTTCTCCCATTTACTTAGTCGCTTAATACTCGCTGCTCGACTTGGGTTTGTTGTTCGCATTTAAATATACCTATACCTATAGTTGAGTGAGAGCCGGGCCAGCCATACCTATATGTAGCTCTAGCATCACTTCGCTTCTGGTGAGGTGAAAGATTGAAATATTCTATATTTATGCAGCATAAAATTAAACAAGACAAGCAATCGTACCGCGCGCCTCGTGAGAGTAATCAACTTCGACTCGGTGAAGGGGTGCATTATCGTGCGAATTTTTCAACTCTAGTGATCAATTTTTCCTATTGCTTATTCTGTCCAGAAAATGGGAACCGCACTTACTACTGTTCCAATTTGAACTTGCACGCGAATTAAAACATTCCAAAATATAATGATCTGAAAATGATTATCGCCATCTTCGCATCCACATCGCTCCTCCAGGGTGAGTCAAACTCGAAGAGAGCAACCTTTCCGAAAGCCAAGTCCGCATCGCGATTTAAATAGAAATTTATTAATTTACTGTAAACTACGCTTCATGGGCAATGCTAACCACTCATCTCATTGCAGTTATTTTTAATTTAGAAACACTCACTCATTCGTCTTTAAGACGCGGTTTCCCAATCGCCTCCTCCTTCCACTCCTTCTCAATTTACTTAGTCGGTCGGTCGGTGCTCACGTGCACTTCTCGGTTCCGCGATGCGATGGGGGGCAAATTGCGCGCACCCGGTTGATGCTCTTTTCTGATTTCCCACCATCGTCAAGCAAACGAAGCAACCAGCGCCTAGCCTAGCCTACTCCACCGCACTTGATTTGTAACAGTGTTTACCTTCGTACAAACACTGCTGCTGCTCATCGCACATCCGAATAAATCATTGTTCTATGCATCCCAGAGTTGCCTACTACGTTGTTTCTGGGAACGATCATCCATCCCATCCATCACCAGTGTTCCTAGAATCTTTATCACCTTGCCAAAGACTCGCCAAAAAACTGTTTCCGCCCGGGTTCGAACCGGGGACCTTCTGCGTGTGAAGCAGACGTGATAACCGCTACACTACGGAAACTTAGATACTCTTCCAAAGCTTACTTCAATCGACACTGAAATCAATTGCTTCAATCTGCCATCACTGATAATGTCCGTCGCTCAATCCAGATAGATGTGGTGGCGAGCCCCTCGGTTCCTCCACAGCGCGATTATGTGCCGTTTATGCCGCCAGCAAGCGAGCCAGCCATCATCAGCTGCGGTGAGCGCCAGCTATAATGCGATCTTTGGCTGCTGGCTGCATTGAGTGTGTGGCGAAGAGCGTGGTTTCGTTTCTCGCTAGATAAATCAAGATATTGGGGATTGGGGCAGGGTGGCGAGGATCAGAGGAAGGAGTTGATCCTCACCGTCGTCGTCGTCGTCGTCGTCGTCGTTGTCGTAGTTGTGATGCGCATTGTGTGGACTATGACTGCGATTTGTTGGATGTTGCTAACTGTTTCAACTGCTGGCGAAGTGGAGGTTAGTTAATATGCGCGCGTCATATGATGAATAGAAAGTGCTGAAATTGCATGAAATCAACCGTTCGAAAGTGGGAAGGAAGATTAATGTGTTCATCTCTTGAGCGATGTTTCAAATGCGCGATGAGACCGGAGAACTGACTTAAGAAACCGAGGAAATGACTGACTGAGGAGTTGATTTCAATATATTTTTCAGTTGAAGGTAGGAGTATTTTGTTTGCTTTCCATTCGAGGTTAAACATCAAACATTTTTATCAAAGCTGCAGATAAATGCAATCTTGAAGGTTTGTATACAGAGAACATACATTACAATATAAATGACAAAAACAGACAATTAGATACAGTGAAGAGAAAAGGGGGCAAGGGTTCGTACTGTGGTTCGTTTGATTTTTTTTTTTGGAGCTTTTTTGGGCTTCATCTTTTAAAAAGGGGGGATAGGATTATACAGAGTTTTTTGACAGAATGGATTTGGCTTGATTTAAATTTTTGGGTACAAGTCTGTTTCCTTCAGGAAGGCAAAAAGTGCTGCCGATGTGGCGGAGTTGTTGCAGAGAGCGTCTCGGATGTTGCGAGGTTCATTGTAGATTAATTTGGCTTCGTCGAATATGGGGCGGTTTGCGGGACGTTGCATCTTTCGTAGGTGATCCAGAAGGGACCCTGGCCGCTAAAGTTATGGGATAGCTTGGTGTGGCCGGATCGAAGTCTGGATGTAGGGGTGGGTCCTGCCATTTATAGGTGTCACGCTTTATGATTCGGATCGTGGTGTTGTTGGGGGTGAGCCATTCGCGATTCTAGGCGACGTGGATGATCTTAGACGTCCACTTTTTAAGGTCGGCTCCAGAGACTTCTCTGGTGAAGAAGGGCATTCGTCGTCCAGAGGCGGCTAGATGGTCTGCCTCCTCGTTGCCACGAATTACACAGTGTCCAGGGATCCAGCAAAGGTCACGTTTGAGGGGGCATGCTTATGGATGCCGCATGCTGAATCGGTTAGGATGAAGATCGGTTTCTAGCTTGGGGTGGTGGTAGCGAGGAAAACGGCGGCAGCTTCGGCAGAGAAAATGCTGCATTGGTCTGGAAGTCTATGGCATTTGGCGAGGTTGGGGCCAGTGATTCCGAAGCCTACTCATTTGCTCGCGGCAGATCCGTCAGAGTACCGGTTTTCATGGTCTTGGTATTTGGTTCGCGTTATTTCGGAAACTGTTCTGGTTGCTATGGTAGGGTTGGGGCCGGCCTTGCGTTGATTCTTGATTGAGTTATCAATTCGGGTTTTAGGTCGGTTTCAACTTTCGTACTAAATGGATAACTTAGCATATCTTTTGGAAAAAGTAGGGTTTATCACAGTAATGAAACCATGAGTATATTTGTTGCAAACGCTTCGAATCGACGAGCCCCCGGAAGAAAAATGACCAGTGAAAGCAAGCGTGAAGGCACAGGCGCTAAGGAATAGTAAAACCTTATCTTAGGAGTGAAAACACCGAAGTTGTTAGTTCAATTTTAATTTTATTACGATTTGATTGAAGAACCGAAGCAAAATTCTAACGTCGAGCACCTGGCACTGCATCAAGTCGAATACTTAACACAAAAGAAACCTGTAAGTCGCAACCGAAAGAGGCCCATATGTCAACGGATAAGCTTTCTATAATAAAACTTAACGGAATTGTGATAGTTTGAACACGTGTTCCGGGTTTTTTTTCGATTAATTCAAATTTTTCTTGTTTTCCTACTTCAGGTTTTCTTCTAATACGCTAGAAAAATGTTTTTTTTAAAAGGTATTTAAGAAAAAGTGAAGGTATAAACAAGAATAATCAAATAAATTAAAAACATATTTTTTAAGAAAAGAGGCTTATTTAAAAAATATTTTTTCCTTTTTTATTAGGGTGGCCGTTTCTGCGTTAGGGTTGTTCAAGAAATTTACTCTTTTCGAAAATGCTTTTTTTTCAAGAAATCATAATTTCTGACCCACTGGGCCGATTTTATCAATTTAAATTGCAAATGGAAGATAATTGAACAGGCTTTTTAGAAGAAAATTTCCTCATTTAGTGCAAAATTTATTATGAAAATATGGATTCTTTTTTGTTTTAAAAGATTTTCATGGGCTCGGAACCAAAGAGCCCCCTCGTGTCAGGCTCTCAAACAAATGGAGCACAAATTTCTGCATAACTCGAGAACTAATAAAGCAAATGGAACCAAATTTGGCATGAGGAGGATTCTGCAGAAGATAAATGGACTCCTTCGCCTTCTGGAAGGGAGGAAGAAGGGCTTCCAGACAAATGAAACACAAATTTCTGCATTACTCGGGAACCAATCAAGCAAATTGAACCAAATTTGGAATGTGGAGGTTTTTGGAGGCAAGAAATTTATCTATGGTAGTTCAAGACCCCTTCTCCTGTTGAAGCGGGGGGTTGGGTCTATTATACAAATGAAACACGAATTTATGCATAACTTGAAAACTATTCAAGCAAATGAAACCCCATTTGGCATGTGGTTTTTATATATAATAAAATCTGTCTGTCTTACCGAGCGGCGTGAAAATGTGTATGCAGGGGTTTTTGGGGCTGGGGAAGGTTCTTATGGTTGTTGGAGACCCCTTCCCTCTTCTGGAGGGGGGAGAGCTCTCGTACAAATGACACACAAATTTTTGCATTACTTGAGAACAAATCAAGCAAATGGAACCAAAATTGGTGTGCGGGGTTTTTGAATGCAAAAAATGTTTCTATGGTGATTTCAAACTCAAATTTCAACCAAACCTGAGAATGTATTTCTCGGGTAAGAAGAATGTTCTGATAGAAGTTTGAACCCCTTCTTAGTCAAAAAAAAAAAACGTCAGTTCTATGTAATGTTAATTCATTTAGTTGCAGGCGTAGCAACGCTCACACTCGCAGCTAGTTATAAAAATAAATTAGTAATTTAATTTACAAAAAAAATAATGAGTACATAAAAACCTTTACAATAGAATTGATGAACCTATGAAAAATCAATAAATATGCAAACTTTCAACAACATGTAATCAATTAGAAGCAATATTTAACCAAAATGTTCCTTTATCAGAGAATCTTTATACATAAAAATGTGACAATTGGAGAAATAAATTATTTTATGTTTATTTGATTGTATATCAAGAAAATGAATAATAAATTTATAAATACTTATTATAACTTCATTAAAAGAAAAATTTATAATGATTTTTTTTATAAAAACAATAAATATATAATCAGTGGAAAGAAAAAAAAAAAATCAAGAGATAATGAAAACCAAGAAAACTAAAATGAATATGTTGATTAATTTGTAAATAATAATTTGAGTTAATAACTAGTTGATAATCATAACCTTGTATAAAAACTGTGTTGATATAATCAAATAAATAAATTAATGAATCAAAAATAAGTGATCCAATAACGAAATAAGAAACTGAATGAACTTTGATGAACTTTGAATTTCGAATGAATTCAAAACAAGTAGAAAAATTTGTTTTAAGTTTTATAGAAGAAATGATTTATAAATTAACAGGGTTAAAGATTTTTTTCAATCTTCTTAAAAAATCAATAAATAATTTGAATGAATCCATAAAACTTACAGAAGAAAAAAAATGAAAATATTATAAACTATTGAAAAGACAGTTAAATAAAAACGAAAGTAAATAAATGGCTTAAATTTTTGTTAACCAAATATATAGGATTTACATGTTTATATATGTACTAGGTTGCCTGAAAAGTCGCTTTAATATCAAACACGAAAACATTTTTTTGCCAAATTCGGTTCTATTTCGCAACATACTCTCCTTTTAGGTCGATACAACGAGTCCAGCGATTTTCAATTCTTTTTATCCCATCCGAATAGTACTCATTCGAGATAGCCTACGGTTTTAGCCTCATCACTTCAGTAAAATTGTTATCTGGGAACAAATAGAAGTCACTGGGGGCAAAATCTGGCGAATACGGTGGATGGAGAACCAATTGATACCGAATTTCATTCAATTTACCCTTTTCAAGATAGTTGATGAATATTACACCTCATGCATCTTTTCCGCCGATTGTTGCGTTTTCGGGTGCTTCGTAGCACTTTCGCTCCGTGAAACCCACTGTCTTGCCTGCTGCGATGACTCCGGTGTGTAGTAATGGATCCAAGTTTCATCCATGGTTATGAATCGAAACTCCTTTGGATTGCGTGTTAACTTCCTCAAATTCTCCTGAGAGGTTGTAACACGAATGCGTTTTTGGTCAATTGTCAGCAAACGCGGCACCCATCGCACCCAGAGCTTCTTCATACCCAAAACGGAATGCCTAAAGCCTTAGCTAGCTCTCTCAACTTCACTTTTGGATCCTCCAATACTATATCATATAGACTACATCGACGTTTTCTGATGGAGTGACCTCATTTGGGCGTCCAGAACGCGATGCGTCAACGGTGCTCGTACGGCCACAACGAAAATCAGCAAACCACGAATGAATCGTTTTAACCGACGGAGCAGAGTGTGGAAAATACTAAACCAACTTGGCATTGGTTTTGGCAGCCGTTTTCTTGCGTAGAAAATAATATTTTATCAAAACTCGAAACTCGGATTTTTCCATTTTTAAAAAAACTTGCTGATCGGTCTCTCACTGTTGTCACTAATGAATGCGGGGACAGAAATGGCAGAAATTTTGACAGCCGTCATTCAAAGAGTGAAGCTAATAGAAAACGGTCCACATTGGCGATTACCCAACGCCATCTGTAGGAAATTAATGGGACTTTTCATGATTATAAATGATGATTATTACAATGATTATTACGACAATCAGAACACTATTGCATATTTGAATGCATGATTTAAAAAATAAGGAAAATATGAAGCGAGGAAAATAAAAACAAAAATTGGTGCAGAGATTAAAAGTGATTAATTAAACAATTATTCATAAAAAAAATGGTAAATCCAAATTAAACAAATATATCAATAAATAACATATCAATAAATCAATTAAAAAATCAGAATATTATTAAACTTATTTAAATAAATAATTTGTTAGAAGGTAAATTTAACCAAAACATTTATTTATCAAGGAACGTCCAAAAATTTAAAATATTTTTTATTTGACACTATATCGAATAAAAACTAAAATATAGGGGAAGGTGCTCTTATGTGGGTCCATGGATTATGGATCCTACGCTTAAAATTCTAGATAAATATTAATTCACCATTTTAACCCTGCGAATCTAAAATAAACAATAGTAGGGGAGAACAGTACAAAACGCACTGGTGGGGTAGAATGACCCACTCAATAAATATGCTCAAATCTTCAAAGCTATAGCTTGAATGGAATGAAACTTTATCAATTCTTAAATAAAACAGCATAACTGATAATTTTGCCACTAAATGCACCAAAATATGAACAAAATTGAAAAAATTGTCCCGACTGTTCCTCACATGTAAATAATAGAGGTAATCAAATAAGCTTTTACCACGCGTTAATATCCATGGTTTATAATAAATTCACTTCACATCTATTGCACACCACATAACTTCAAGATGGTATCAAAACTTCACTATAATTCAACGTATTTTCAGAATATTTAGACAAATCCATGCCAAACGAAAACCGGGGCAGAACGCACCGTGGTGTTATGTATACGTCTACACGCTTAGAAAAAAATACCCAGTGGATCGGTTAAGTGTATGAAGCCAACATTGGGTATAAATAATTTACTTCTTGTATATATTTCAACTTTACACCTCTAATGAGTAACTTTTTATAGGAGTGTTTTTACTTTTTACGAGCGGTGCATGCTATCCCAATAATGTAGTGCATCATTTCCCAGTGTTGTGGTGCGTCTTACCCCAATTTTGGGGTGCATATTGAGCTATTAAACAGGCGTTCTACCACGGTGTCGTTTTGGGATCAAATTGGAAAAGGTTTAAACAATCATGAATAATCATCGTTTTGAATTTAAATCACATTTGATCCATAACGAAAACATCGTAATACACCATACTCAATAACTTATTCGTAAATTTCAGCTTCCATTCCTTAGTTATTCACGATGTTGCTTAAACAGTGCGTTTTGTACCATCCTCCCCTATTATCTCACAGACATATCAATATGAAGAAAAATTAAGGACAGGCAATTTTTAACGATAGGCTGAATTCTAGATCCCTAGACGCACATTAGAGCAGTTTCCCCTAATATTTAAAAAAACTTTTTTTGTTTTAATTAGTAGCTTTTCAACATAAGTTATTAATTTTTAATGAATAATCCAACTTTCTGTGCAAAATAATTAGTTTACATAATGGCACAACGAATGGCTCACGATCAACAGATTATGTATTCTGTTGTACTGGCATGGTGGTCTCTTCGACATATGCTACGTAAATTTTAACGACATACCATTTCCAAATACCTTAACCAAGATACCGTCCACTCACATCTGAAAAAAAAACGAATTTTCAACACGTTTCTCCTGGTATATTTCCTCAGCGATTCGATGTAATTCCAGTAGCCACTACCCGCAGGGCACTAAACTCTCATTGAATTGACACAACTGTTGCCAAACAAAGCCCAAGGGTCCACTACAAGGTGCCGAACAAGTCAATGCCAATCCAAAGTGATGACAGCACAGCAAAACAAACATCATGCAAAGCAGGCGGCGCGTCTCGACGTCGTCATGGAATTTAAACCGATCGCGCGATTGCGCGCGCGTCTCATTCGAACCGAGCGCCCTGAAATGAGGTTATGTATGCACAATGAAACAGCTCACTTACATCAGGGCATGAAAAAAAACTGAAAAACAAAAACCAGCTCAAGAGACATTCAGATGGTCATAAAAAACAACAGTAAACACACTTTAGGTTACAAAATTGCACCAGATTAATTGCGACCCCTCCCTCGCGAGAGCCCCACCGCCGCCACCGCCACCATCACCATCGGGCACCAACACAAATTAGCACCGCTCGTTTGACAGAAATCACGCGTACTCGGTTGCTTCGATCTGGGTAGTGAGATCCGTGCACGTTTCCATAACTCACGACTTGCTTAGTTGTGTGTTTCGTTTCGCGAAAGAAGAAAAAAAAAACATGCTCATCTAATAAATCAGCTGCTCAACCCCGTCGATAATTAAACATTCCACTCATATCATTCACGGCTCAACACGATCCGAAGACCATGTCGCGGTGTCTTCGTTTTTTGGCCGAGTGCGAACGTGCGGTGTGGACAAATGGCTTAAATTTGCCAAAATAAAAATCACACAACCACCTTTTTCAGTTGGGGCTCGGGAATTTGAGTTGGACCCCTCCCCCCTCCCGTTGCCGGCGCCTCGGGCCATAGTCGTCGTCGTCGTCGCTTCGGTTCTATGATAAATGACCGGTGAAAGATCGTAGCGGAACGTAATAAATTTAGTCGCTTACTTCTTCCACGGCGAGATGAATGGGGACGGGGCGTTTTGACTCCGTAAGGTGGGATGTTCCTTAGCCCCGGGGGGAGGAGGGGATGGTGATAGAGTTTTGTAGAAGAATTATTAGCAAATAATTTGCGTCAAAGGTTTCGTTTTGGTAGCACTTTTGGCTTGCGTTCTGAACAACGGAATTAAGGTAAGATGATTTATCGAAATTCGTTGTCAAGTTGTTCCATGGCTATTTAGAGGCACGCTCAGGTGATGTATGGGTTTTGAGAGGTGGACGAGTAGCTGAAAATGGAATTGAATGAATGTTGATTCTAAATTGAGTTAGGGTAGATGCACCAGCTATAGCGATAGCACCAGTTGTGGCTATATTGCTACAAACATCGAAAATTTAAGGACGTATAACGTTTTTCCTGGGGACCAGTGGTTCTCGATTGGATTCAGATCCGGAGAACAAGCTGGTCAGTCAAGAACCTCAATGATTTTGTCAGAAAACCACGATTTAGTCAGTTTCGAGTTGTGAATGGCCCCATTAACGCTCTGCTCAATCCACATAATCTTCGAACTTCATTTTAGTGGAAATTCACACCAACGGAAGCTTTCCTCGAAAGGAAATGGCACCCCAAACCATCAGTGTTCTTGCTCATTTGCACATCCGGGTCCATGCGCAAGTCGTGCCTGTAGTACTGCCAGCTGTCGTGATCAGATCGTTTTGGTTTGAAAGAGGTTCAAATGATTTCAAGGGTTGGATCGCTCAGCACACTTTTCTCCTGTGTTATTTTTTTTCAGTGTGTCTATAAGCGTTGCAATGTTCTGAGAGTTCACGCAATGTGCTGAAGATGACGAAGTGTTGACAGCCCAAATAAGTATATTCTGCTGAGCCTGGCAACCAGGCAATGCATATTGTCTGCATAGAAGTCCATACGTAGAATATCAGAAGCTTGCGGGAATCGATCATGCTCGTCTTCGGAGAGTTGCCGAAGTACTCTGGTGGCCAGGAGAGGTGCACTTGCTGTGCCGTATGTGACGGTCTTCAATTCAAACGTGTTCATAGGTGCTTCCAGTGAGGATCTCCAAACGATTCGCTGAAGTGTTGGTGTCTCGTTCATCTACTCGTATCTGACGAAACATTTGCTTAATGTCGGCGATAAGCATTATGGGATGGGTTCTGGCGCGAATGATGATTGAGCGAAGATCTTCTTGGACGATTAGTCCAACCATTAAAGCGTCGTTTAGCGATGATGCTTCGGAGGTGCGACAGGATGCGTCGAAGACTACACGCACTTTGGTGGTCGTACTGTCTTCACGAATAACTGAGTGATGTGGGAGATGATAACAAGGCGTGGGTGGCATTACATGGTCGTCGACTCGCTGCATGTGTCCTAATCCTTCGTATTTTCGCATGAACTCTCGATATTGATCTCCTAGCTCCGGGTTACGAGACAGACGATTTTCAACCACGTAGAAACGGCGGAGAGCACAACGGTGATTTTCACCAAGGTTGGCAAGAGCGTCTTGTTTCAGCGGAAGCCGAACAATGTAGCGACCTTCCGGAGCGCAAGATACTGTCCGACGGAAATGAGCTTCACAAGCGGTCGAGTAGTTGTCTTCTTCGATGGTCCAAAACTTCTCCATTAGACGATGGAGATCTGTGACCGTTGCGACGTTGACGGTGACGGAGGTTGACGGCCGGCAGTTGGAGCTCCCTTCGGATACGATCTAACCTAGAACGGAGTTTACTAAGCTTGGCTGGGACTCACCGAGTTGAATCCGACCGGGCACTTTGAACAGGTCGAAGAAGATTTCCGCTCCCAATACCAATTGGACGGGTCTCGTATCGTGAAACGACGGGTCTGCAAGCTCGATTCCAAGAATTCTACGGCGGTAGAGTATCCACTGACACGAGAGCGGAGGGTTGATTGAAGCTGGTGCCGGGCCCGCGTTGAGAACTGTCCAATACCAGCAATCAGAACGTTGATCTTGGAGCGTTTGGCTTTGATCTGTTTGGCGAGCGATTCAGTCATGAAGCAGCACTCACTGCCAGAGTCTAGGAGTGCTCTAGCGATATGTTGGGCTCCAATTTCATCCACGAGAACTACCACTGCAGTGGCCAGTAGGACACTTTTCCGTTTCGCACCAGAAGAAGCGCAACAGACAGGTTCGCAGACGGCAGAGGTGGAGTTTCTAGGTTGCTCTTCTACGATTCCGAGGTTCTAGAGCTCACAGATACTGGAGACGCTTCTCCGGGGCAGAGTTGAGTATGGTGACGGCTTCTGCATTTACGACAGGTGCTGGAGGAGGGGCATTCCCGAACTTTAAGACCCTTCCGGAGACAGTTACGACATAGTTGGTGGCGCCGGACATCCTTTTCCTTGTCTTCGATATTCATCTTAGAGAAAACGGCGCACAGGTACAATTGATGGTGGTCGGAACAGACAAAACACGATAGTTGCGATAGTTGGGCTGACTGGCCCCGTGGCTGGCTACGGAGCGAGGAACGTACTTCTTGGGAACACTTTGCGGTAGAATTTCATTTGACTTGGAGATTGTCTGCAATACGTCGACTCTACGTTGGATGAAGGTCGTCAGATCACCGAAGGTTACGTTGCCCTGTGTCGACAAGTACTCTTCCCAGTCAAGCCTGGTGGTCAGATCGAGTCTGCTACTCAGCATTCGGATGTCCCAGAACTCTGTTTTCTCCCCCAGCTGTTTTAGTACCCGTACATTGGCTTCAAATTTCTCAACAAGAGAGTGCAACTCAGTTGCTGATAGTGATATTCCAGTAAGTTCCACGCCACCCGGTAGTTGTTGGCGCTGATGGCCATGGTTTGGATCAGCTTAAGGGCACCTCCGGAGAGGGAAGATCGCAGGTGGTAAAATTTTTGGATATTGGAGAGCTCGTGGAACGAGTGGACCAGAGAGACAAACAAATCGTTAGTTAAGCCAGCTGTCAAGATGTCCAGAGAACGGGCAGCTTAACGTCGGGCAGTCGTACCGAAGACGAAGTTGGCGGGAGTTGAGCGCAGGATTGAGTAGCCAGTAGGGGATTTGTGGCAGTAGGTGTATTAACCGAAAGCAAGAAACCTTTCACATGAAAGTAGTTCGTCTCGAAGTCGGTGCGGACCTTCAAGTACTGCTCTAGGTTCTCCTCGTCCAGCGATTCGAGTTCCACCTGCGTCTGGTTTACGTCCTTCCAGAGGGTCAACAGGTGCTCCAGACGCACCGAGATCTGATGGGCATCCCGTTCTTCCTGGTATTCTTCCACGAACGTTTTAATTAGATTGAACGAAGTCAACAGGCGCGTCTTGAGGCCCTTGATGCGTCGTTCCGTTGACATCGTGGTGAGGTAGTGAAGATGTTCAGAAAGTGATGGGATCTGGAAGGCCGAAGACCACGCCGCTCAAAAGAGAAGGGGTAGATTCGTTGAAAAGATACTTACCTATGAAAGGCAATTCTAAGGAGTGTATCGAAAATAAGCTATCCACAAACTTTCTTTCAAATTATGTTGAAAACCGATATTTTATTCATACAAAAAATTGATCCTTTATTGTACGAGGTTAAACTTGAACATAATGAAGACCGGATGAAATTTAAGTTATTCCTTCACGAATTTTCGAACTTTGGATCGAATGCTCTTCATCAAGTTCCGGCGGACAAGTGTTGCATCGCATTTTTTGAACGCTTGAGCCCAAATTTTTTTGAATTCCTGCATGTTCCCAGCTGCCTTACCAGTCTTCTTGAAGTGTCCAGAACCTTAATTTTCACTTCCTTTCAATACGCGATATTTTGAAAACGCAGAATTTGAACCGCACAAACAAGTAAACAAAAGAAAGCTGACAGTCAATCGCACAGCATGCAGTGTTCAGAGCATAAAAAACCATCACAAATACATGCGTACAACGCAAATGTATGTGTGTTTGTTGGGATACTTTCCTTAGTGGTGTTGTCCTTGGATGACCTTGTCGAAGTGTTCTCTTCTAGACCGTTGGACCGTAGTAGACGGAGCTCCCTTTCACCAGAGTTTTTTGGTACGACAATAAGGCCCTTCTTAGGTCACCTTCAATTCACAAAACACGACACCATTACAGAAAACTACACTTTATTCAAAGAAAACACTACACATTATATTCAAACAGTTAACTTATAACTAAACATTTATTGAAAACTATGTGTGAGTCCAGCCTGATAACCTGATCGCTCGCTGCGTTTGCTGTTGACTGACTACGCTTGGTGATAATTTGTTTATATCCTCTGGCAGTGGTATGCGGGTAACAAAGGCTTTCCAACAAATGAGTGACTGGTATCGTATTCGCCCGTCTCCGACACGGCTCTTCAATTTAAAACAGTCCGACAACGTGTACTGGCTGCATCCGTATCCATCTCGGTACTCGTAGACATCCTCGCCCACCCTGAAGTGACTATGGAGCTTCTGAAAATATACAAAAGAAACCCTTTCGACGCACTGGATATCCATGGCAGCAATCCTCAGTTACTACACTCCTCCTGTTGGTTCGGCAAACAGCAAATTTTGTTGACTGGTCGTTTCATATTACCAGTGGCGGTCTTCACTGTAACTACCCTAGTGATGCCATCAGCTCCCGGGTGAAGTTCGATAATTCGCCCCATCTTCCATTTCATCGGTGGTTGTTGATTGTCAACAATGACGACTAAGCTACCCTTGTTATCTCCACCGGTTGTTTCCAGTTCTTTGTTCTAGCTTGTAGTTGAGACAAATATTCGGTTCGCCATCGCCTCCAGAAATCTTGCAATTGGCGTTGCACAAGTTGCCAACGATTAAGTCGATTAAGTTTAGCCGTGCAATAATCAGGATCTGGTAATGCTTGCATGGAACCTCCTATAGGAAATGCGCTGGAGTTAGAGGTTCCAAATCCGTCGGGTCATCGGAGATAGCAGTTAATGGTCGTGAATTTAAGCACCCTTCAACTTGGGCTAGGAGAGTATGGTAATCCTCTGCAGAAACAGGAGTGTCTCCGATTACTCGAGTAGGTGATATTTCGCTGATCGTACTGCAGCCTCCCATAGACCACCGAAATGGGGTGCACTCGGCGGGTTAAAGTGCCATTGCACACCTTCCTTAGTACATTCCTAGATATCGTATCTCGATAATCACGATCCATCAGTAGTTTGAAAAGCTCATTGATTTTATTTTAGCTCCAACGAAATTGGTTCCATTATCAGAAAATATTTCTGAACATCTACCACGCCGTGCGAAGAATCTCCGTAGTGCTTGCAGGAAACATTCCGTAGACAGGTCCGAAACATGCTCCATATGGACAGCCTTTGTACTCATGCAGACGAAAATTGCTACATAAGATTTGATCGCTGCTCGGCGCCTCCCAGCTCGTATGTAAACAGGACCAAAATAATCCACTCCTGTTCTCGAGAATGGTCTTGCCACGGTAACCCTGGAGGCTGGAAGTTCGCCCATTTGCTGTTCAATGTGTGAAGGCTTCGCTCGAAAGCAACGTTGGCAGTTATGGATGATTTTGCGCGCAAGATTCCTTCCACCAAGAGGCCAAAAACGTTGCCTCACTGCTGCTAGAAGAAGTTGAGGCCCAGCGTGAAGTAATTTTTGATGGTAATGTTGAAGAATCAGCTCCACTAGACGATGATTTGCTGGTAGTACCATGGGATGTTTTGCCGCCGATGATTCGTCCGAATGGCTTAGTCTCCACCCACGCGTAGGGTACCGTTTTCCGTTATCCGTGGATTGAACCATCGTAGCGGTGAGCTCCGTGCCAAACAAGTTCCGTACTTCAGTGCCGCAATCTCCAGTGGAAAATATTCATGCTGTACTTGACGAGTAATTAGTTCTTCTGCTTCTTGCAATTCACGAGTAGTAATGAATCCCTTCCTTTCATCTCCGTTTCGTTTTAGCATTTCAATCAATCGAAGCCAGTATGCAGTACAACGAATTAGCTTATTATAATCGGAGAATTTAGCGAGATAGCCGGAAATAAATGTACAAATCTTCTCTGCAGTAAAGGCAACAACTGCCTTCCGCATCTCTTGTGGAGGTTGTTGTGGAATAGGGTGCGATAACCATTTATTTTTAGGTTCCTTCAGCCAGTGTGGTCCGTTCCACCAAAGATCATTTTTGCAAATTTCGCTTGGAAGAATACCACGAGATATTAAATCTGCAGGATTGGTGATCCCTGATACATGACTCCAGTTGTGATCTTCCGTTAAGGACTGGATTTTTGCAACTCGATTCGCCACAAACGTAGTCCACGTTCCGGGTGGAGATTTGATCCATTGCAAAACGCAAGTTGAATCCGTCCAAAAGTACACCTGGACGTCAGTTTTAAAGGCGTTCGATACCTTCTCCCAGAGCTGAGCTGACAACAGTGCTCCACACAGTTCCAAGCGCGGTAGGGATTGCACCTTGAGCGGTGCCACCTTAGATTTGGACGTTAGAAGATGTACCATTACTGTTCCATCCGGTTGCACACTTCGTACATAGACTGTTGCACCGTAAGCTACAATCGATGCGTCCGAGAAACAATGAATTTCTACAGACTTTGCTTCAGGAACGACGACACATCGAGGAATCCTCAATTCGTTGAGTGATGGAAGCTGTTTTTGGTACTCGCGCCACTCCTCACCCACCGTCACAGGTACTCGGTCGTCCCAACTCAGTTTCTGCCTCCGTTCATCTTCCAGCTTCCAATGTATAGAATGTAACGGTTATGTTTTCGTTCAGTGCAGCTGGATCAGTAGTTAATCCACATGTCATCTTGCCAGGGCAGCGAATTCAAAAGGAAGTGGTTGCAGGATTCCCTAGAGACTGGGGTCTAGGACAGAGCAAGAGAAGTGGGATGGACGTGAATAAATTTCCACAATACATCCAGAAGATTTTTCATCCTTTTCTGCTGAAAGAAAATGTAGATGTTCTACCTTTCATGCCATACCTTCCATAACATATCCATTACAAACCAAAAATGTCCTCACCTTGATATACATGAACATTGTACCCCATCTATCAAACAGTAATAAACAAGCTGAACAGAAAACGCGTGTTTCTACTCGTCCCGAAATAGAAGGTCCGCGAGTTACTTTTCTTCGCCTCCAACGTGATTCTTGGGATTACGCCCCGTGGCCTGCTTCGTTCTTCGCCCTGTTACAACAGTTTTGGCGACGAGGATGGCGAATGCAAATGCTAACGATGAAGATCTGCCTCAAGTTGTTGCTGCTGCTGGAAATCTGCCACCAAATTTCCACATCGATGCATACGACCGGAAGAAAACGCGCTGGTCGAGATGGGTAGAACGACTCGAGACTGCTTTTACCATCTACGCAGTAGTGGATGCGAATCTTCGACAGAATCTTCTTTGATTTGATGGGATCGGAAATGTACGAAACGTTGTGCGACAAGATTGCCCCGGACAATCCCCGAGCGAAAACGTTTCAGGAAATCGTCGATACACTCGAACAACATATCGACCCTCGGCCGCTGGAGATATCCGAAAATATTCGATTTAAGTGCCGTCGTCAGGGCGGCCAGACTGCTCCATCCCCAGACGAAACCATCAACGAAAATATTGTTGTTCTTCGTCGTATTGCTGCGGAACGATATTCGAGGACGTCTTCTGGAACGAAGGAACTTGACGCTGCAGGATGCCCGCGACACAGAAGGGCACCTAGAGCGATTGTGCATGCGGAAATCTTCGGCGGGCAAGCCCCAGGCCGGAGAATCCGGAGCGAAATCCAGTGCAGTAAAGGCGATCGATCAGCGTTATAGTTCTTCGGAGGATGTCGATACGATTGAAGTTATGGTCGGCGAGATTTGTACATTGAATAGTAGTTCGAGTGCTGCGAAGCTGTGGACGACATTGCTGATAAACGGTGTAGTGATACGGTTCGTGATCGACACGGGCAGTCCCGTTAGCATCATCAACTTACAGCTTTTCCATCGCTACTTCGAGGTGTGCCACCTGCGGGAGTGTTCACTAAATCTCGTGGTACCGACATTCATGTATTGGAAGTCATGAATGCGACTGTTGATAACCGTGGGCTGCAAGCCAGCTTACCGTTGTATGTAGTGGATTTTTCGTAAAGCATCCACTGCTCGGAAGAGAGTGGCTCAAAATGCTAAACGTGAACTGGAATGCTATCCTGAAGAAGTTAGATCAGGTGAACGCCATTGATCGTGCGCTCGGTTTCCACGATACTGCAGACTACCTGAAACAGGTTTTTGCGAAGTATGCGATGGTTCTCGAGGATTCCATCGGGAAAACTTCAGCTGAGCAGGCGAAACTACATTTGAAGCCGAATGCCCAAGCGGTGTTCCTGAAAGCCCGGAAGATCCCGTTCAACATGTTCGCCATCGTGGATAAGGAACTAGATCGGTTGGAATCCGAAGGAGTGCTGACGAATGTGCCCCACAGCAACTGGGTAACACTGATCGTGCCAGTGAAGAAAAGTGACAACCGAATGCGTTTATGTAGGGATTGTAAGCAAACGGTAAATCTTCACCTGAAAGTTGATCAGCACCCCCTGCCAACTATCGATTAACTGTTTGCGTCGCTTGCGGGTTGACAGAGGTTCACTAAAATAGACCTCGTGCATGCATCTGCTCCTGCAATTTGGCAGCGCCAAATTGAAATAATCCTACAAGGCATCGACGGTGTAAGCGTACTCCTCGATGATATCAAGATAACTGGGCCCACTGGTGCGATTGGAAGACGGTTGGAAGAAGTCTGGCTACGTAGTAGATCGTGAAGGTATCCACAAGGTTCAACCAGAAGTGGATGCTATTGTCAATATGCCCCGTCCGAAGAACAACGACGAGGTACGTTCGCTGGTTGGAATCGTCAACTACTACGGCCGGTTCTACGAAACCCTCAGCACTGTGTTATACACGCTGAATAATCTCCTGAAGAACGACGTGGAGTTCATCTGGACCAAGGACTGCGAGAAGGCGTTCCGAACCAGCAGAAGAACAACTGCCTAGTACACTACTCTTCAAATCTACCACTGATTCTCGCTGCTGATGCGTCTCCCTACGGCGTGGGAGCAGTGTTGAGTCACGTTTTCCCGGACGGCACCGAGCGGCCCATACAATTTGCTTCGCAGACGTTGAATCATACGCAGCAGCGGTATATGCAGGTGGATAAGAAAGCATATGGAGCATTTCCAGCCAGAATAGCAAACCGGTTGGACCCTGCTCTCTCCGATCTGAATGATTTTTATTTCCATATGTTGGTTTCAACCGTAATTTCGTTTTTCATTTAAAAAAATCAAAATTACCGTGGACTAATTTTCTATAAGGGCGTATTTATAATGTGAATTTTTTTTTTTTCCGCAAACTTTGTAGGGGTAAGTGGCGGGACCATCATCATCAACTACTCATCTGATCAAATGTCGTCTTTGACAAAGTTGTAGGTAATATAGTGTTTTTCAAGAAAAAAAATACACTTAAACCTATAAAAAAATCGTTAAGTCACGCTTGAAAAACATAAAACGTCTATTTTCTCAAAAGACCCTCCTTCGATCCTTCTTATTTTTTTAAAAGCTGAAGCTATGTACT
Source organism: Aedes japonicus (assembly GCA_034211315.2). NCBI lineage: Eukaryota > Metazoa > Arthropoda > Insecta > Diptera > Culicidae > Aedes > Aedes japonicus. The sequence continues at coordinate 126,250 of JASCZW010005362.1, forward strand.
TAAAGCTGGTGAAACGTTTAAGATGGTCATTTCTTTAATTTAAAAAAAAATATTTTTAAATGTATATAAATTTTCTGAAAATGTTTTTTTTTAAATCTACCAAAAATAGATTGTTTGCATTATTTTTAATTAAAAACCATAATTAGAATTAGAAAATACCTTAACTGCAATTTGGTTATTTGAATGATATTTTTGAGTTCCAGGAATCCATGAAGCCCATCTTCAAATCCATAGAGGCTAGCAATTTTTTTTAATATATTGCGACGCTGCTCCGTCTGACATAAAAATTTTAATTTGTGATTTTAAATATACCAATAATTTTGAGATAAACAACTGAACTGCTACTGTGTCATGCTCTAAAGGATTTTTATTCCTTTGGTTGGCTCATTATTACCACGTACTCCTTAGCCTAGGCGTTGAGATTTGTTCAGTCCTCATCTTCCAAAACGTTAACTCTATCCATAATTACGCTAGGTTTTTTTGCTGGGGTAGGAAGCACTTCTCATTTTCTTTGTTGATGAATCCATAAATCCATAAACATTCAATAACAAAAATTAAAAGAGCTAAAGAAGAGATCGCCCAAAAATTTTAACCAGATTTGAGGATTTAACTTCAAGTTTTACACTTTGATTGTTATTTTTGTATTCTTCCCAGCGGAAGTAACGGTCCTTGATGATGTTTGCAGCAGCAAATAATTGCCTATCCTGCATGGGGTAGTATGACAAAGGGTTATGTGCCTGATTGGATACTACCGTTCAAATGCCATTCGCTCGTTTTCAAACTTACATCTTTCAATTTTCAAAGCCTGCCGTTCCCTATACGGATCTATCAATACACTTTCTCTTCATGTCTATTCGTTCTAGCAATAAAATTACTGTCCCACTCCTAGCGCTTCGCATGGAGATGAGAAATTATCTGCTGCTGCAAACTTCATTCAAGTTTAATCCAAAAAAAAATTATGAAAATTCGAAGGGCTCCTCCAAAAAAATCAATGTTTTAGGATATAACTTCTCAAGTAATTAATGTTAAGGGCCTAAAAGCATTTGTAAACAATGATTATAAATGTCGATTTTTCTTGAATCTTAATTAACTCTGGTGAAATGAAAGCAGCATCTGGTAGAAAAATGTTAGTTCTACCATATGGAGTAGCTGAATAGAGTAGAATTTTCGTGATTTGTGAGAGATCAAAGTCATTGTTTATAAATGGCGTTTAGGCCCTAATCATAAATTACTCGAGACTTCAAGTTTTGTTTAAAAAATTATTAGAAAATTCGAAAAAATCAATGTTTAATGATTTTTTTAGCATGAATTTTTTTTTTTTTGAGTTTCAATGTATTTTTTTCTTAAAGAACACCTCCAACTTCTTCTAAGACGACATTTTAATCAGAATAATCTTTTAATGTGTCATAGTTTTTCGAAAAACTAAAATTCATATTTTACAAAAGCGCTTATCGAAAATTAGTCCAGGAAATTTTAGGATTTTTTATGAAAAATGTTATGTTGGGTAGAAACTTACATATGGATAAAATTTCATTAGAACCAGAAACTGTCGAGACAAAATTGTGTTCGGAGTAAAGAAATTCTATACGCAGTATCTATACGCGAAGATCATCAGTGGCAGCTGAAATTTATTTAAATACTTCGAAAGTCAGATTATTTCATCAGCATAAGTTTATTCACATATATTAAAATTTTGAGAAATGCATCAAAAGCTGATGTTCAAGAAACTTTTTTCTCTTACATTTCTCCATCTTGGAGTGTTCACTAAAAATTGTGATATAACTTCAAGTCCTTGCCGTCATAAACTAAAAGAAATCAAAACATTAGTTTTTGAGATATTTAAATATTAATATGAATTTTTGATTTTATCTCCCAAAATAAATTTTATTCACAACCTTCACACATTTGGCCACAACTTGTTCTTAGGCCGTTTTTTTGTACAACCAAAGGTTTTCGAGCTTTAAATTATTAATTGAAGTGCTATCCAAAATGCTTACGCCCTTTTTAAAACTGACTCTTGAGCCCTAATTTTTTTTTTTGCATCAGTGGAGAAAACATACTTTTTTGGGTAAAACGTGCGTACAAACTTTCAATTAAATCGGAGACACTCGAATTTGGTTGGTAAGTCATTTCGCCTGGAAACGCTCAAGCAGAAAAAGAGCAGGCAAAAGTACAAACACAAAACCAAAACACAAAACACGCGAAATCAAAAGTTTGGAAAGAATGATTTAAGCACGCTTTTTTATAAAGTTCCTTTCATATGCTTCAATAATTAAATTTCAATAAAATATTTGACTTATTGTAACATTGTGAAATGGTGTATTTTGTTTGCAAGCACTTAAATACCGTAAGGTCGGCATCCACTTCTCACCGAATCTCCATTCAACGCCCTTTTGTCAATTTTTATATAAAAATGAAAATTGTAATATATGATCACAACTGATGCTATGGGTCCAATTATGAAATTCGTGACGTCCAATTATGAAATTCGTGACGGTTAAAGCTTTAACCTACCCCGCAGTGGGATGTTAGGCAAAAATGTCGTTGGTTCGATTACCACTGTACACATGCCCTTTTCGCTCAATTTTCTTAAAACATCTGCTATGTTTCCGAGCCTGCCGCACACTAGCGGAACTATCAAAAACTTTCTCTTCATATCTTTCAATTCTAGCCAAAAACATTGTTGTTCACTCTTGGTGCCTCATGGTGATGAGCGAACATCTCCTTCAACATCATAATCGTTACTCCTCGCACGGAGAATATATAAAATAACAATTAATGTATGTGAAAATATAAAGTTTGTTAGGCTCAATTGAAGGCACAGCAAAAATATGTCTTGAATTTTGGATCATTTTCGAATTTATAGCCATAACTGGTACACTTGTACCGCGAATGGAGGATTCTGTAATGTTCCTCAAATGAAAATTACTGTTACTTCACATTTGAGAATTTGAAAATGACATTTTAGCATTATTTCATACAAGAATGTGTGAAAGTGTGACACGTCATGCTAACTTTTGCCATAACTGGTGCACTAACCCTATATTCACACTGTGAAATGACACAATAAATCTCGACAAACAGGCGTTTCACGGACAGATGGAATAATCGATATTAACTTCGGCAAGCAGGTCGTTCCTAAACAGTGCGGAAAGTTTTTTTTAAATCATCATGATTGCTTTTTTGAGGCCTTCATTAGGCAAACATAAACACGATTCGTTTGCTAGCAGTACATAATGTATGCAACATTCAACATTTGATCAACATCGAAACTGTTTGCGCTTCCTATCACCCAATTCCGATAATTGATTTATGACGAAAACGTCACTCTATTATATGCGATTGTGACATCGCCGCTATCTGCGATTGTCACATTCTGTAATCGGAAAGCCAGTGTACGGAACTAATACCATTGCACACGTCTAAGCTACAGGCAAACATGAGCGCAATCCCATCCATCCATCCAACCATCGCTCGCTCATTCGCACGGGTAGCAAGCGATCTGATTCCGGGATCCATCAAAAGCTCTGTTGCCAAGTGATATCCACCGACCGCTGCCTACTTCGATGCGATGTCGTTCCGAACGGGCACCTCTCCCAAACCCATGCCGATATTATGATAGGCTGCCTGCCACACTCATTTTTTTTTTCATTTTTCCTTCTGCTACGGCGACGCGTCTGTTTGCATAGAGATATGCGGATATTTTACTAAAAATGTGTGTAAAGTAAAACAGAGGCAAATGGGCAACAAATAACAAACCGTCGACGACCAGAGCGAGCGAGCGAGCGAGTAAGGTGAGAGACAACAACTCACGAAGGTGTGCAAAGTTGGACGAAAAAATTAAATATATAATAACAATCATGAAAATATATGTGTGAGAAACATTCGGCGGGGAGCCAAAGAAGCCACCGCGGACTAAAATGTACGGCAAAATAAAATAAAGAAAAAAAATAGCTGAGAAAACAAAAATAAATCCATTAAAATGTTCAGGAGGGCATGAATTTGAATTGAATATCAATGAACACAAAAGTGGCAAGCAAAACGCTCCGACGGTTCCCGCGCCGCACTCATTGCTTTCGATGCCTACTTTGATAGAGGCGCACCGATGATGTAAAGGAGTTTTGTGTTTTTGTTTCATCGTTTTGTGATGTGCGGTTGTCGGGAATCGAGAGTGCTAAATTAATGACCAACAAGGGTGCGGCGGGAAGGAACTAGCACTGGCAGCAGTTGAACTATAACTATACACATGCGAAGGAAGCGAGCAGCTCTTCCGCCTCATTCTTCAGAGCTTGTCAAAACTAGACCGATGAACTCTGCGTGCCTCTTTGTTCCTTCGACAGGTAGGGCTGGAGTTGAATGTCATAAAAAACTGGTTCACCAGGTTCTACCGAGATTTGAACTCGGATCGTTGGATTCAGAGTCCAAAGTGCTAACCATTACACCATAGAACCGCTTGTCCGATGGAAAGATAGCATCAAAATTTCAATCCGTACCCTCGACAACCTCAACCAATCTCACTACGACCCTGTGGTTGGTCTGCACTCGAACTAGGCTTCTTAGATGGCCAAACTCAGTAAAAAATAAAGCAAAAAGAAGATCCACATGGTGAAGGAGGAAAAAAATGGCAAAACGTAGCAACCCAGCGTTAAAGTGATTTCAATGCGGAACGACCCAAACCCCCCCCTTCTCCCGACCGCTCCGATAGTATCTAGGTTGGTACCTACCGACTGCTACTACCTTCCCAGCCAGCCACCATTCGAATGAGCTCTCTACGTAGCGTCGGAGGTCGAAGTCACCTAAAACTATGCTAAGCCGCGTCAATATCGTCTTCGCTCATTTTTTTTTCTCCCCCCGTGCTTATCGTCCTTCCACAATCTTACCCAGTTAGCCATCGCCTTGGCTGTGGTCCCCCTCGCGGGTTGTCGGAAGAGCACAGCGAAAAGGGGAGGGAGCGGAGTTCGGATCGTCAAAGTTTGTTGCCATTCGTCTTCTTCGGCTTACTCTTGCTCGCACTCTCTCGGTTGTGCTCGTTGTTCGAAGCGCGGGCGGGCGCAAGAGCTAGCAAAGTGCTTGTACTTTATTAAATGTCCTCTTTTTCACAGATATTCCTCCATCCAACTCCCCAACATCATTGAGGCCACCACAATAAGCGATGAACTTATGCTTTCGAAACGAGGTTGAGCCATGGATGTGTGTATGTATGTATGTTTGAACGTGGAAACGCGACCGGGCCAGAAGAAGAAGAAGCTCGAATGCCAAAGAAGGGATTTGGTGTGCTGAAAGTGTATCTTTAATCTGAAGACGTCCGTTTGTCGTGTGTGGGGGCGGATGCGAATGGAGTGAAAGAGATTCCACGGTGTGTGGGGTACTTGAGAAGGGTCACCGGAATGACTAAATCTGGTGATGGGAAATCGATCTTCTTCCATTACTATAGGCAGGGTGCTTTGATTTCGGATTGTTGAACGGAATGAAGACTTTCTCACCCACTGCTGCGTACTTTCTATGGAGAATTTTACCCACACGGAAGAAACGAAGTACCTAAAATTAAGTTCATTTCACCCAACTCTGGAGTAACGTGCGGGAAGCCAAATTTGAGTATATGCCATAGTACTCAAAATCGAGTAACCGTATCTGAAGTTTATGATGGGTAAATTAAACCTAAACACTTTTAAAGTCCCAAAAATGGGTACTAACATACACGGTATAGTTAGCAAATGTAGAGCAAAGCAAATAAAAAACATTTTTAAAAAGTACCATTTTCGTGATGATAGAATGAAAACATGAATTTTCTTGAACATTTAATTAGTGTTTATTTCTTCATTTCTGCAATTTTCAACAATATCGGCTAGTTTGTCGGTGTAACATTTTTATTGTTTTTTTTCTGATCTCTGACGCACATTACAGCTATTCAAATTTTAGCACCGATGTAAACCAACAGTAAGGATGCTGTTGGGGCCACTCACAAGTCGAAAAAAGACCTCCAACACATTAATGATATTGAGATCTCTCTTATGTTCCGTGAACTGTTCTAAAGTTCCAATGACTTTTTTAAGATCCGAGGATCTCTCTGAACGTTCCTAAAGTTCCGAGGATTCCTTCAAAATTCCCTGAAGTTCTCTGAAGTTTTGTGAATTTCGCTATAGTACCGTGAACTTATCGTGAAGTACCGTGAACTCTTAATTAACGTGAACTTCCTTAAGGTTCAATGAAGTTCTTTGAAGTTCCGAGTACTTTTCTAGAGCTTCGTGTACTGTTTTTAATATCCGTGAATTTCTCTAAAATTCTATAATCTTCTTTGAGTTTTCAATTATTTCGCAGAAATTCTTGAACTTCTAGCTTCGTGATCTCTTTGTAAAGTTCAGTGAACTTCTCTAAAGTACCGAGAGTTTCGTGATTTTTTTTGAATTCCATAAACCCCCTAAAGACCCGTGAGCTTCTTTGAAGTCTCGTGAAATCGTTTGAAGTTTCATGAACTTCTGTGAAGTTCCGAGAACTTCTCTGAATATATTCTTGAATAACTTCAGGGAACTTTACCATTGTTATGGGAAGGGAGTGCCTGAGAATTCTTTTGAGCGTAGACAAAACAAATTCGCCGTGTCCAATTCTCGAACGCTAAAAGCTATATTTACCATTTATAGCACAAACTTGGTGCACTGAAAGTAAATTTTAGTTTATATTACAAAATCGAAGGTAATACTCAGAGATCCATTCGTTGTTTTCTGCAACGAAACTGATTTGTTCTTTTTATGAAGATACATTCGTAGTTAATGGCTCACGCGCAACTGTCAAAAGCACGAAGCTTTTGTTGACACAGAAAGAACATTCGTACATTGTACGAATACAATACAAAGACCTACAAATATTTCGTCACAAATTAAAAACAAACGTCTCTCTGGTGGTTGCATGAAGGACTGAGAGATCTACTTTATCGACTCAAAATGTAATTGACAAAAAGTGCAACAACGTGGAGTTTTCCAGCGTTTTTTAAAGTTATTGACATGGGGCTCGACCATCTATATTTTTTAAAAAGTGCTGATTCTGAATCCATGGTTGATCTCACTAGGCCACGCTGACTTATGAGAATATGGTTGATTAATGAGCATGAACTTATAGCTCTCGGCAGCGCTTTAGTTTTTACTTTGGGTTAGATAAATTATTCTCGCCCATACCAGCAGAAACACCATCAAGCATGAGTACGGTATAAAAGAGAAACAGCGATTGGCTGGTCATCACAAAGTTCATTTCGTGCAATTTACAAAAATGTGTAATAATATCATTTCACCAGATAAAAAGCATTATGAATGTTTCATACAATATACGACGCATTTGTCATATGTACAAAATCCATGCTTACGAAACGCGTGATAGCTGCTTTACGAAAATAAATTTTCAGTGTGAATATCGTTATTCCGTACTTACAGAGAGGTCCCCAGAACTTCAGATTTCATAACGGAACTTCAGAAAAGTCCTCAAAATTTTTGAAAAGTCCAGGAAACTTCAGGAAAGTCCTCGATACTTTAGAGACATTCACGGAATTTCCGAGAGCTCCTCAGTGCTTATGATTAATTCACCTAATATCTGAGAAGTTAACTGTTGCGGCAATTCACACCGAATCCTACCCTCCACTATCTGGAATATTACTACCGTAAATTTCTCTAAATTAACGTGAGAGACGATTTCTTATAGATTTCGGGAGCTTTTTTAAAGTAACATGAACACCTCTGAAGTTCCGTAAACTGCTCTGACGAGGACTTCCCTAAAGTTTTATGTTCTTACGTGTTATTTGAACTTCTCTGAATATCCGTGATCTTATCTGATGCTCTTAAGTTCCAAGAATTTCTTCCAAGCTCCAATAGTATGCCAGACATCTTAGAAGTACCGTGAACTAATCATAAGTACTAAGGACCTCTCTAGAGATCCGTGAATGTCTCTGAAGTACCGAGGACTTCGCTGAAGTTCCATGGACTTTTTAAAAATTTCGAGGCCTTTTCTGAAGTTCCGTTTTAACATCTGAAGTTCTGAGGACAGCTCTGAAGCTTTGAAGATTTATCTGTAGTTTGGAGGACTTCTCTTAGGTTCTCGAAAGTTTTCGAAGCTATCTGAAGTTCTTGGAACTTTGCTGAAGTTATTGGAAAGTTCACGGAACTTCCTGAACTTCACGGAACTTCCCTGCAGTTTTCGAAACTTTTCTGATTTTTTTTTTAATTTCTCTGACGTTCTCGGAACTAATGTGAAGTTTTTGGAACTTCTTTGAAATGCTAGTGAGTTATCTGAAGTTTTATGGAGTTCTCCGAGATTCTAGATAGTTATCTAAAATTTTTGGGACTTCCTTAATGCTTGGGAACTTCGTTAAAGTCACAAGACTTCACTGGAGTTCTCTGGAATTTGCTGAAGTTTCCTGGGCTTCGCTAAAGTTTACTGATATGCTCAGAACTTTTCTTAAGTTCTCAGGACTTCATTGAACTTCAAATAACCTCACTAAAAAAACAACGGCCTCCCATAGCTCCGTTGGAAAAAGCACAGCTACAAAGCAACAGTATACTGGAGGTGGCTGGGTCGAGTTCCGGTCTGGTTTACAATTTTTTCGTTAAGGGACCATCCATATACCAAGTGGACAGTGTGGGGTAGGGGAAGGAGTTGGCAAGTGTCCACGATCCATACATTCTAATGAAAAAATATATGAATGATTGTCCACCCAGGGAGAGGGGGGTGTCACAAATCATTCAAATCCAGTCCACGTGATATTTGGATGGCCCCCAAGGAAAATTCGTCGACTCCCTAGGCATAGGGTATGCTTGTACTTTCCTCATAATCATACTAATGTAAAAATAGTACTTGGCATCGAAAGTTCTCAATTTATAACTGTGCAAGTGCATGCAGAACACTTTCGAGCAAGCAATAAGCTAATTGTTAAAGTAATAATTTCGAAACACTAAGAAAGAAGAATTAATGCATCGGACATACTTGATGTCATTGGAACTTAGCTTAAGATACTGGGTCTTGTATGTGATTCTCCAAACATTCCTGACATTCTATTGACATTGCAAGAGTCTTCTAGGCTGCCTTTAATTCTCTGGACTTTTTTGAAGATCTCGGGATTTTGATGAAATTTTCCGAACTTCACTGAAAAATTATGGAGTTCAATAATGTTGACTGAATTTCTTTGAAGTGCTTCCGAAGTTATCTGAAGTTCTCAAGACGTCCTTGAAGTTCACTGATTTTTTTTGAAATTGTCATGGCATCTCTGAAGATCTGTGGACTTCAATAATATTCTTGAGACTTTTCGGAGGTGCTCGGAGGTTTATGGAACTTCCTTGAAGTTCTCGGAATGTTTTTCTTCAAGAAGCTTATCCTGAATTCTAAAACTTATCGAAATTCTATTCTAGATAGTGTTCTGTAATGTATGGGCCTTTCGGAATGCTCCCAAGTTCATCGGATTTTTCCTGAATTCTCGAGACTTTTCTTGGAACATCACTGAAATTCAAATTTCAACATTGCTAAAATTTTATGGAACTTTTCTTGGAATATCGTAGCTTCCATAGAATTCTTGGAATTTTACTGATATTCTTTGCTGAAGTTCATAAAAAATCTCCAATTTTTTTAAGTTCACTAATCTCTTCTTAGTTATTCAAATTTTCAATGCAGCTCTCCAGACTTACCTAAAATTTTCTAGACTTCTCTGGGCTTCTCGAGAATTTTCAGAAGTATTCGGCCTTCGCAGAAGTTTGCTGAACATTTCTGAAGATTTTGGTTTTTAAAACTATTATTGGCACTCAAATGAAGCTCACCACCATATCTCTAAAACTCTTCGGACTTCACTTTAGAAGCTTCTCGTAGCATTCTTCGATTTGCCAGTTGTTCAATCCACTCCTCAACTCAAACACTGTGGATGATTTTTTCTGGTTTGTGAACTCCTAATAGCAGATACGTTACTTCCATTGCAGAAACGAACTCGAGATAACTCATATGAACTGTTCCGAAAAATATAAATACACTTTCTTTCTCAGTGTGGTTATCAATTCCGACTTTTGCTCTGGTTGAATGTCTGAGAATCGTTCCTTTAAACGGCATAGAACATAGTGAAGCTCTATGGTAGAAAGCCTCGGTGAAAATGAACAACCCTCTTTCACCACTTTGATTTTCGATACCATAGGCGTTCGCTGGTTGAGCCATTAAAAGCAGGGTTTTTTTCATATAGGCTCAGGTTAACGATCCTGTTAAAAATGAAATTTGGAGCCCGTAAATATTTAACAGCATCAATTAGTAAAGGTTGACTAACTGAATCAAAAGCTTGCTTGATATCGAGCGCAAATACGTACACCTCTTTTCCAATGTTCCATAATTCTTCGGTAATCCTTTTTGCTGAAAAGATGTGGTCTTGGATAAGTGTCCGAATTTTCGAAACGTTTCATCATCCTTGCTTACTCCTGCATCAGGACTATAATAGTCCTCACTCTGGTGATTGAATGATCTTCATCCAAGTTCTGCAGTTCCTAATCTGTTAACATTTGTAAACAACTTCAATTAAGCATTTTCAGTGCGTTCTTCTAATAATATTACAAACAACAAAAATGCAGATATCAGACAGAATCTTTTAGGTTCTTGAAAAATGTCATTATTTCCTTTTCCTTATGATCTTTGACCGCTTGCTGATACTCTTGTCTACGATTTCCAAACCTGTATTTATAATCCTGCATATCTGGATGATTCTGAGAAACTTTAATCGCATCTCTTAATTTATTTAAAGCCTTTCTTCTACGCGGAGTATTGGGAATTTATGATACTTTAATGGTTTTATGTGCTGCAACTCTCATTCTTCCTGCTAGCTCTTCATAATATTTATCAACAGTGTCTGTTTTAGTAGGCAAATTCGTTAGAGCTTCTTTGTATTTTTTCTTATTCTTAAATCTCTAAGTAAATCAATATGAACCTTATTTGAAGTATTTTCCTGTATTTTGTTGTTGGCCAATTTATTGAATAACAAACCGACTGATATTAATTTATGATCCGTTTTCATATGCGTCCAGTATCCCTTGATATACCGTATCCAGTTTTGTACTATGATATTCACGTGATCAATCTGGCTACTTTTATCTTTACTTCTTCAAGTTTAGTCTACATCTTTTCCTATCTTAGATGATATATTTTTAAGTTTCGACAGGTGTAAGAAACATTTGAATAGTACACCGTCTGAGAACATTGAAGTTTATATTGGGCAAATATTAAAACCGTTCCCATACGTAGGTTAGAGGATAAAGATGCGGTACGTCGATCACGAAGCAGCGAGTTCGAATCCCATCCTAGGAAATGTGAAAACTGCAGCGAATTTGAGTTTTCCCATTTCATAAGAAAAATAGAGCGGATCTAAACAGAAAGCATACGTAAACGTTCATCATCATCACTACAGGAGAGGAAAAAAATGTAAGAGGCAGGAAAACAGGAAAATGAATAAAATCTAAAATTGAAAACGGACTTTTCTTTCCTTCGCATTCTCAATTAAGCATTTAATCAGCATTCTAAAAGCTAAACTCCTCAGCAGCAGAACAACATTTCAGCTGCTGTTATCTAGCTGTCAAACGTTACTAATTTATGCTAACAATGAATGACTTATTGTCGACATAGATGTCTTCTTTTGGTGGGGTCCAGCAATCAATTGGCCGAATAGTGGGCCAAAACCTGCTTTCGAATAGCATTTAAGGTGAATATAATGCTCATATGCTTGTCGTTAAGACGCAAATAGGGCTACTTACGGGCTCTAATCCATGCTTATTGGTTACCTGCGATAAGCATATATGTTTTTTAAAGCTAAATTACGATTTTTGGAGCTGAATGAAAAATCTGGATGAGACATTAGCTGAGCAACCATATTTTCAGTAAAAGCTTATTTAGTATTTTTATTTAACTAAATTTAAATTTTCGTAATTTTTTTCACAGAATTTTTGCATCTATTCTCATGGCGGGAAGCTCCAACTTGGATCTGAAAAGAGTTTGCTAGAAGTCAAGTTGATTATAAACAAGTTCGGCCAGACTGAATTTTTGAACTTATAATTACATCGCCTTCCCGTGTGTGAAACATCCTCCTGAATGATCTCAAAAATGTTTTAATAAACAAACCTTCAACATTTTACTAGAAACTTCTACATTTTAACTCATTTCTAGTTAAAGGTATTCCACTAAAAAGCCTACGTCAAAATGGATTTCGGACAGCTTCCTGGCCACAAATTCTAAATGACGGCGGCATGAGGAGATGTTGTTGATTGCTTTTTTGGACAAATTTGCCAAAAAAAAAACTGATGATTTGACAAGGGATATGCAGCTGCGGAGCAAAGACCAAAGTGTTCGTGACGAATAAGACGATGGACTCGAAGCTGTACCAGGAAGAATGCTTAAGAAACTGCGTACTACCTTTCATTAAAGCCCATAAAGGTCCCGTGAAGTTTTGGCCAGATTTGGCGAGTTGCCACTACAGCCGGGAATTCATCCAGTGGTACCGCGATAATAACGTAGATTTCATCGATAAAAACATAAATTCACCCAACTGCCCGCAGTTCCGGGCCATCGAGAGATTTTGGGCAACAATGAAGCGGAAGCTTAAGAAAAGTGGAAAAACGGCTCGAGACGCGACTCAGATGACCAAAATGTAGAACAAATGTGCCAAGGAAGTTGACTCCGGAGGTGTGCAGCGTTTGATTGGTGGAATACAGAAGAAAGTGCGAATTTTCATTAGAAGCGAAGAGAAATGATTTGTATTGATATTTTTCCCTTAAAATACAGTAATGTACTAAACTTATTCGTACGTCAATCCGTTACCGAGATACAGATGATTTTATTATTCCGGATTCTAAATGGACATAGCTTTAAGGTATTCTCGTAATAACAATCGTTGAGATTAACGTTATTGTGTACGAAAATTGTATTCTTATCATTGTTGGCACGTGAACCTGAGCGAAAAGTTTACCACCATTGAATAATTCTAAGAATTCCCACTTAATTCACCCAATCGGCATCAAACCCAAACGACCAACCAGCCGTCAGCGTGGTTTTTTTCCTCTATTCATTACTCAATTCCAATCCATAAATAATCTGAAAATAACACACGCTTTTAAACATCAAATTAAGCGAATTGATACACTCCCAAAAGTTCGTCCCCCTTCTCGGCTAGTGGCAGAACAAAACGACGACATCAACCCGAAGTGGAACCCGAATGAGTGCGTGGCGTGTGAACGCGGTGAAGGTTGGAAAGTAACAACCGGAGCAGAGACGAATAGGATGCAGCTCCGCACTTTGAACTGCTGGGCATTCATTGGGAGAAATGCGATCAATTTTCCCCTCCCCTCCACCTGCCGGTCCCATCCCTTTCGTTTCAACAACTTTCCAAAAGGAACGATTTTCAAAATTCTTTCCTACTTTGGCTGCGCCTTTGTGTGCGACTGGGGCCATCATCGTCGTCGTCGTCGTCGTCGTCGTCGCTGTTGTTGTTGACTTTCGTTTCATGTTTTTGTTTCAATGCGCGCGATCCAGGCGGGAAAATATTCCTTATTTCGGCGGCCCCGGAGTTTGGCTTCCCAAAAATAAATTTCTTATTTATGAGTGTTTATCTTACACACTTTCGATATGCGTTCCACATTCATACTTACTCGTGGAAAATCGAGCGCGTTGATGATCGAAGTTGGCATTGAACGGGTGTGGGAAGTGAGCGGCGACCCAAGTGTTGGAACTTAACAGCAATCAAGTAGGCCTGTTGTGCGTTGGAATTATGATTATGAAACTGCTTGGATGGGGTTGACAAAAAATAACGCTTATGGAGTCGGAAATCGCTCTGATTGGTAGGCTTGACCGAACATTCAGCTCTGAACCGGAGATTGAAAGGCACGAAGCTAAGAGAAGGGAACGGTTCAAGCTCGAAGCCTTCAAAGTGGATCAACGCGGCAGTTTATCATTCATGTTTGCGCTAAACGGCTTATGAGCAGAGTCCACGCCGTGGCTGCCAGAGTAGATATTAGTGCCTGAGCGGCCGGAAAACTGTGTACTTGGGGCACAAAGAAGCAAGTAAACGTGTAATGTAGCTATTCGTTTCCTCTGTTGGTTGGTTGGCGTTATTCCCGCAGAGATCCAGAGATGGGAAACAGAAGAAAGGGGGAATCATGCCGAGGAAGAAAAGATCTAAATTATGTTTGTGCCACTAAACCGTTCCAATATTGTTGTTCCTATTTCTGCCTACAACCGGCCACGACTTGGGCGCTATCTCGCGTTCGTCACCCTTTCATCACTCTGTTGGTGCTCTTGCCCCCCTCAGTTGATTCATCCAAAAGGAACGCTATGGTATGTGTGCAGTGTTGGTCGGTTTGCAATATCTCTATTTTTTGGCTTGATCTTGGACACGTTGAGGATTGATCATTTCGACGAACTGAAGGATCATACATCGGTTCATTGTAGGTCAATTTCTTGTTAACAGACAGCTACCTGAAAGGCATTCCCTTGATCAGAATTTTATTGAAAAGCTGTTCTATTAATGGTTATACTGAAAACTCCGTTTACGAATCAAAAGTAGTTATGCTACAATCACAATCACAATCATCGGTTACTTAGATGCTCTATTTTTTCCAAGAGCTCCTTGGAGTATAAGACCTCATAGAAAAAGTATTGAGTGAGCTTATGAATTCGCATATCTTAAAACGAATCCTTCAATTGTTTTGTAATTTATGGAAGAATAAGGCTTTATGGAGGTCCAAAAATTTAAACTGCACGCGGTATTAAAGATAATATCACACTGTTTGACAATACGCCAAATATTTGTCTCGTTTAGTTTTGCCAAATAATGCGGTTTGTCCACACTATCACACTTGGATTATTTTTGGCAAATATTTGCCTCAGCTCGAAATTGTTTGGCTAAATATGTAAATCGATTTCTTGACCAACGTTCATCAAATATACTTGATGACGTATTACACTGTTTGCAAATGATTGTAATACCCCGTTCGCACTACAATCTATAGTACATGATATTGAGTATCTTGATATCAAATGCCATGTATATTATTTCCAGTGAAAACTAGATTTATAGATACTGATACCGAGATACTCTATCCCAAGTAACAATTTTAGTTTTATTCCAGCCGTATAGCATTCCTCCAGGCTGTGTTGATAAAGCTTAATTCAAAACTGTTTTGTCTACCAACACCTTTTCTATGCTTCTTCAAAGCCGAAATATGTACAAAGTGGCCCACTCTTTAGACGGTTGTGGAAACAAGTCAATAAAACAATGAAAATTTTCTAGCAAAAGATGTTATGACCACTTCAGAACCTTCATAAAACCGTTTGGCTGCCATCAAAACCAGCAAAGGGCCAAATGGCCACAGCTGTCAAACTTCATTGTGATATCGTGGTTGGTTTTTGTTGTTCTGCTTTGTCAGATACTCGGCTCTTCTAATTTAATAAGCAGTAAATAATATCTAGGAAAAGAGTCATAGTGGTGTTGGAAATTTTGTTTGATAGCAAAATATCCAAAACAAATTGATAATTTTTAACAGAACTCCAAAGCATATGCAAATTTAATTTTATGGTGAATATTGGTACGATTAGAACATAAAATCAATGTGCCTCGGAAAAAATGTGAGTTTTCAACAACAAAAACAAAATTAAAACAAATATATGAGATAAATTAATCATAAATTTACTTAAAATTATTGTCTAATAGAATGCCGAAATCGGCCTTAGATCTGCAGTTCATTTGCATTACATTTAATATTTGATGCATTTATTTTTCCACATTTGAATTATTTCTTATACTTTAATATGGCGATTGAAAGAAATCACAATTTTTCCAAAAAGCTTATCTTCGCAATGACTACTATAAAACTATTTTGTCACTTGGTGACCTCCCTCAATGCTAATTTTCCGTTTCTAAAATGCGTTTTCAACTGACCATAATAAAATAATATGGATAGGTCCTAGGACGGCATTTCAAGACAGCATTTTACGAATTCCTAAAGTCATAATAAAACCTTTGAGAAAACAAGGTTTTAAGATCGTTGTTAACAAGCTGTGTAGGTTCTCATAAATCTGACTAAAATATGAAACCTATTGGCGTCTCTAGGTTCATTAATGAAATCAAATTGATTTCTATAGGCCTTCATAAAACTTTATTAAAACTTAGTAAAGCTAGATAGGTTTTGCAATGCTAATTGGGATGTCACGTAATAGAGTCTGCTTTCCGTATCGGCTGTGAACGGTTGTGTCGATCCTTTGTTGCGCTTTTTTACTATTATCAGCCATGTGTGTGTGTGTATATATACAATCCAACTCCCACTGTCCGGCAGTGCTTTTACGGAAGAAAAATGTTTGCAGCTATCACGCAAACATTTTTAACCCGGGTGTTGAAAGGTGGTAGCTCTGTTAAAATCCAGTGACCCATTTCAGAATTCCTGGTCACTCACGTCCATTCCGAGGTCACTTTCATTTACAACAAGCCCCGCATAAACACAATACTTATATCAATTGGATATTTGTACTATATTTACACTTCCATTATCGCAACATGTTCTGTTACGATCATGGCACGTATTAAGTAGTATGTATTTTGTATTTATTTATAATTGCTTCGATCTCACCAGTAATATTTAATGTTTCTTGCTGATACTGCTCCTTTTGTTCCACTTTTAGTATATTTTTCCGTATCTTTCGCTTAGAGCTTTATTGTTTGTCTGTGCTCACTCGATCACTCACGCCCCGAACAATATTTAACAGGAATAAAAAATAATGCGCTATGGCCGATAATAAAATATTTGGTGGTGAACTAATGATTGACTTCATATATAATTAATTATCGAGACATCTAATCTAGCTGTAGTCTTATTGTTCTTTGTTCTTTTTTCTGTGCTCACGCGATCACACACCACCGAACAATAGTAAACCGAAACAATAGACAACGCGCTAAGCCCGGTAAGAAAATTATGCGCAGCAGCGTATCTATACATCCGTTCAATACTGATGCACAAAGCAGACCCTGCGCACTATTCTATAATCAGGCATAGCGCATTATCTATTGTTCAGCGGCGCGATTGTTCGAGTGAGCGAAAAAATAGAAAAATAATGTTGCGGTCTGGTGAAATGAAAAAAAAAAATATAAAAAAAAAAAATTAGCTTACAATGCCAGTTAATTCAACCATGATTATAGTTGGACTAACTGAATAACAATAGTGGGCTTGAATATGCTTGGGGTCAGTTCAAATTTTTTTTTGAATAAGATTTTTGGATCCGAAATCGTTTGAATACAATTTTACAATACAATTGAATTCATCACATAATTTGGGAATGATGAAAGACTGGTTTCGTTGATATTTTAATTGTCCCAATAACAGTACTGTTAAGCTCAAGAAACGTACATATTCGAAAATATATCTTCTCGTTTACATGATGTAAGTTAATAGGCGTTAAATCTAATTTTAAGACCTTCCTCCAAATATGTTTCCTCTTCGGACACCATGATGAACCTGAAACGCACTGAAAACGTTCAGGTTGATGTTTTTATTGTTTGTACAGTTGCTACAAGCATTATTACTGGTTGGAATTATAAAATTTATGTTTTGATTTAACCTTATGACAGAATTTTAGAAGTGCTGGCTTTTTAATTATGGAGCATGGTTGATTCAATTCAAAAATTACTTTGAGCTAAACATATTTTGTGGTTGAATTTTGTGGCCTCCAGAGCACGACTATTGGATACCCTAGTGGCCCGAGGTAGACAACCCTTCCGCGAGGTAAGAAATGTTTTGGGAATGCATGATCTTCCCTACATGCAAGCAATTTACTAATTCCTTTGTTTGTCTGACCTAAGAGCGTAACGTCATCACCCCTTTTCCTGCCACTCTAGTAAATTCCCTACCATTGTGTCCCAGTTATACTATTTTTTGTTTCCGTGCTACTTGTACCTGACTAACAAGCTGTGATCACCCATCTGCGGCTTAGTTCCTTAAAGGGACTACATGGACCGAGGATTTGGTAGTTGTCGCAACCATGAGCAGCCACTGATACCTGAAATAAGTTACCCGCCTTGCCCCTTCCAAACGATAATGTGACCCATTAGACTCGAGCTTGCCACGAGTAATTGGCACCCCACTTCTTCTAATATCGAAAAATAAACCAATGTTAATTACAATATTGAATATCGGCTCCGCAAAGTGTTACACACGCCTGAGCCTAACAAATAAATGAACTGAATGAAAAAAACTTTTCCGTGTATATATTTGGTTGTTTGTTTGTCGCGCTGCTTTAGTTTGAACAGTGTTGTAATTAAGGTAAGAAGTTTTTGTGAAACTTTTAAAAAACTGTACAATTCTACCTAAGTCCCGAGATTTTCAAAAAAGTTCTGAGAATTTAATAGAATTACTGTGAAGTTGAAAGAACTTCTATGAAATCCTTCAAACTGAGAAAAGCCAATTCCAGAGAATTTCAGTAAAGTCTTGAGAACATTAGTATAGATCCAAAGCAGCAAGGAAGTCCCATAAATTTCAGATAACCTTCTATAATTTCAGAAAATCCAGGAAATTCAGATAAGTCCTCGAAAATCCTTCGAACTTCAGAGAAGTCCTCAGAACTTAACAGCAATCTCCAGATCATTGAGATGCCGCAAGTCTTTGAAATAATTTCTGAATATCGTAACACAACATAACTAGTAACATAAAAAAAATCAGAGATACGTGACTTGAATGGATCTAGAAAATAATTCCTGATCGTTGTGAAGTCTTAAGAAAATATTCATTGAACTTTTCCAAGATCTTTCAACAAAGATTGTCTAGGCTGGGCGAATTTAGCATCCCAAGAATCACATGCATCACGGATTATGTCGACGTACAGCTACACTGTTTCGCCAACGCCTCGGATCTTGCTTACGGGGCCTGCTTACCACCCAGGAAATAAACGCCGCAAAAATGGTGGTAGTCGCACACAGAGGAAAGATCACAAAACAGGAAATCGGTTCAACGCGATGGCGAGTGAAATTTCGTAGCAGGCATTACTGGTGAGGGACTCGCAATATCCCGGACTGGTGTGTTGGATTGAAAGTGCAATGTACCTAATTACAAAGTGTTGACTGCAAATCTTGTATTTTAAAAATAAGTGAAGCTTAATTAAAGCGTAATGTAATGTAAACTCAATTTAATTATATAATTATTATATATTAAATAATGTTGGTATTACTGTATGAAAAAAAAGGAGCAAACTAATCGGTGACATTCTCCGGCCCGTGAACTACTTCCGTTTCAGGAACAACGTCCTTTGGATCCTAGTCAGGAGCCGCCGAACCGCAAGCGTTACAGCATGTTTGATGAACTCTCCTCTATTAGTCTGCACATTTGCTTGACGAACTTGTCCGATTTTTCCGGAAAAGTTTCCTAGACAGCGTCAATTCAGTAGAGGATGCCGTCCATCTGGTTAAGCAAGTGCAGCTTATCAACGCAGCCGCTGGGTTTGAATTTGGAAAATTATGTCCAACTCATGGAGTGACCATCCAGCACACTTGTTGCAATTCAGTTGAGATAACATAAATATGACTTGCTAAGTAATAATCAAGTTACAACAACTAATTATGATCGTAGTATGCTAATTGGGATGAAGACCATGACATCGATGAAGTAGAAATCCGCGTGGCCTATTTGAGGATGTCCCACCAGGGGAGAGGCTGGTGTTCACTGGCTGCGAAGACAAAGGTAGCTCCACTTCGTAAACTTTCAATCCCTCGTCTGGAACTCCAGGCAGCCATGATGGGTTCTCGTTTGTTGCAAAACATCAGTGCTGCCATCACTATCAACATCGAGCAGTGATTCTTATGGACCGACTCGGCAAAAGTTTTGGCGTGGCTTCGGTCTGACAGCCGACGGTACCACCAGTTTGTATCGTTTCGCGTGGGCGAAATTCTTTCGGTTGCTAGTGTATGGCACTATGTACCGTCAAAACCAATCATAGCTGACGATGGAATTTAAATCCGTCTTTCAATCCTGATAAAGCTTGCTTCAGATAGAATTGGAACAAAAACAATTGCCTGTATTTCAGTTATTTATTATTGAATTCAAGATCTTTTTTTATACAAATGTATCGTTTTCTTCAAACTTTTAAGAAAAAATACGAATAAAATTATTCGTCACGGTTTCGAAGGAATTCTTGAATTTTTCCTGTAACACGGCTCATTAGGCGGCGCACATCTTCTTCGTCCATCGTTTTAGCTATCTTATTCCACCAGGTCTTCATCTGATTGATGTCTTTGACAACCTTTCCCTTTGCCTTTAGTCTTCTCTTCATGATTGCCCAGTATTTCTCAATAGGGTGGAACTGGGGGCAGTTGGGTGGGTTAAGGTTTTTGGGAACAACCTGGACCCCTTTCTCTGCATACCATTCTTGAACGACTTTGCTGTAATGACAGCTTGCCAGATCTGGCTAAAACATTACGGGATGGTCGTGGAATCGAATGAACGGCAAAATTCGTTTTTGGAGACACTCTTTTTGGTATAGTTCCGACGTCATTGTCTTATTTGTAACGAAAAATTTCGTTTTTTTTGCCACAGCTGCAAATGCCCTGCCAAATCATGAATTTTCGTGCAAATTTGTCGGCAAAAACAAATTTAAATTTGGCTGGAACATCCCCCCGAGCCGTTGCCAAGTAAAATTTTTGACCTGGGATTTGCCCGAAGTCAGCCTTGACATAGGTTTCATCGTCCATCAGAAGACATCCGTCGAACTTGGTCAGCACCTGGTCGTATAGCTTCCGAGCACGGATTTTGGCCACACTATTCTGTTTTATGGTCCGATTTGGCTGTTTGCTAGCTCGATACGACTTGATTCCTTCCCGAAGTCGAGTTCTCCTCACGGTACTATGGGCAGCACCGAATTTTCTGGCCAAATCACGGTCCGACAGATTGGAATTCATCTTAATCGTCTTCAAAATCTTACCACGTAGTTTCCGGTCGACAGTTCCACTCCGACGTTTGGCTTGAGGCTTCCGAATCGTCGTCAATGTTTCCTTATACAGTTTGATAACGCACCATACGGTATTTCTGGGCAATTTCAGCTGTTTAGCTAGCCTAGATGCAGACCACAATGGATTTTCCAAATAACTGTGCACAATTTTTTCCCTTCTTTCGGCTTCCATGTTGATTGTTTACAAAGTACAGTCGATTTGCGGAATGTCGAAAATACATACGTGAAGCTGACAAAATTCCCGACACGTGAGAACTTCCAAATCCGTCCACCAGGAGCGCCACAATATGAGCAAAAGTTTGTTCCAATTCTAAATGAAGCAAGCCTTAGTCGATGGTTTCAAGGGCCATTGTTTCTGAGGAAACCAAAGGAGGATTGACCAAAGGAATCAGTAGATAAATGTAATCGACGTCGAACGCTTTTCGAGTTGGTACCGTATACTTCGGGCAATGGTCTACGTGAACCGAGCTGTGGATATCTGGAAGCACATCCGTGAGACGAACGAACGCAGCTCAGGGATAGACCGGGAAGAACTCGTGAGGGCTGAAGTAGCATTGTGGGGGCAAGCACAGATAAATACATTCCCGGAGGAGATTAACGAGCTCAAAAAGGGCTGCAGAGTCGCAAAAAGAAGTCCGTTATACACATTCTCGTCACTCCTTGATGGACAGCCAAATTAGCGCGGCACAGTATCCTGTGATGCTTCCCAGAGAAAGTCGTATAACATATCTTCTTGTACAGACTTTTCATCGTAGATTTCTACACGCAAATGGTGAAACAGTTTGCAACGAACTTCGTCAACAGTTTCATATACCCAAGGTTTGAGTGCTGATGCGAAAATTTAGCCGAGAATGCCTACATTGCAAAGTTAAGAATGCCAGTCCGGCACCACTGCGTATGGGAGAGTTAGCGCCTAACACCGTTCGTCAGACCATTTTCCTTCGTGGGCGTTGACTACATGGGACCCTTTCTGGTCAAGGTTGGACGCAGCAGTGTGAAGCGGTGGATTTTCCTCTTTACCTGCCTCACAATCCGCGCTATCGACCAGGAGTTGGTACATAGCCTAGCGACGACCTCCTGCATAATGGCTGTGGCTGGACGAAGAGCGCTGTATGAGGTTTCTTCAGACAACGGCACCTATTTTGTGGGAGCTAATCGCCAGTTGTCTGAGGAAAAGTGGCGATGCAGGCTTTATCTAGCAGCCCCCGTCACCCCAGTGTTGAAGTTATGGAGACAATTATGTTGGAGGCCGAAGGAATCGTGAATTCACGTCCACTAACTAACATTCCCTTAGAAGATGAGAATCAAGAGTCAAGTCCAGTCAAGTACACCCAACCACTTCCTACTGTACGGGTCAATGGGTATCAAACAGCCGGCAGTGAATCCTGTGAACATTTTACGAGACAGTTATAGGCTGTTGCAATGTATTGTAGATAAATTCTGGTGCAGGTGGACGCGGGAGTATCTGCCGATACTGATTCGGCGAACAGAATGGTCAGCCGCTGCAGCCAGGCGATTTGTTCATAGTCGTGGACGACACGGTCAGGAATAGATGGGAACGAAGAAGGATCTTGGAAACTTTCCCGGATAAATCCGGACAAGTTCGTCGAGCAAAGGTGCAGACTAATAGAGGAGTGTTCACAAGACATGCTGTAAAGCTTGCGGTTCTCGACGCGCCGGCTCCTAACAACGATCCAAAGGACGTTGTTCCTGAAACAGAAGTAAAGGGTGATACGATCAAAATTTGGTCAAGGGAAAACGCGTGTAAATCGGTGAAATCGTTTATTTAAAAAATCAAATTAAATTTCTTTTTCAAGTTCAATTAGTATAAAATTCAGGAAAAATATTCAGTTAAGCTTCCGCTTTTCCAAATCCGAATTGCCGGGCCTTACGCTTGACCCCTGCCATCAGATTTTGTACAGCCACCTTGTCCACCTTCTTCGCCGCAGAAAGCCAGTTTGCCTTGAACTGCTGCTCGTCCTTAGCAGTTTTTTTTGGTCTTCTTTAGGTTCCGCTTGACAATAGCCCAGTATTTCTCAATTGGGCGGAGCTCTGGCGTGTTGGGAGGGTTCTTGTCCTTGGGAACCACCTGCACGTTGTTGGCGGCGTACCACTCCATGGCCTTTTTACCGTAATGGCAAGATGCCAAATCCGGCCAAAACAGTACGGAACAACCGTGTTTCTTCAGGAAAGGCAGCAGACGTTTATTCAAACACTCTTTCACGTAAATTTCTTGGTTGACAGTCCCGGAAGCTATGAAAATGCTGCTTTTCAAGCCACAGGTACAGATGGCTTGCCAAACCAGATATTTCTTTGCGAACTTTGACAGTTTCGTGTGCTTGAAAATATCTGCTAGCTTTCCCTTCCTTTTGCCGTATAAAACTCCTGTCCCGGAAGCTGCTTGTAGTCGGCTTTGACGTAGGTTTCGTCGTCCATTACCACGCAGTCAAACTTCGTCAGCATCGTCGTGTACAGCCTCCGGGATCGCGCTTTGGCCGTCGTATTTTGTTTATCATCGCGATTTGGAGTCACTACCTTCTTGTAAGTCGATAGTCCGGCTCGTTTTTGGCTCGATGCACGGTTGTAGACGATACACCCAGCTTATTTGCGGCATCTCGGAGAGATAGGTTAGGGTTTCGCTTGAAACTACCGGCAACTCTCTTTGTCGTCTCAGCGGCTTCCGGTTTTCGATTTCCCCCCGATCCAGACTTCCTGGCTGTCGACAAACGTTCCCCAAACACTTTAATTACATTTGTAACGGTTGATTTGGCAACTTTTAGCGATTTTGCCAACTTTGCGTGCGAGTAGCTCGGATTTTCGCGATGCGCGAGCAAAATTTTGATACGCTGCTCTTCTTGCTTGGACGGCATTTTGACAACTGAAGAGTGAATTCCAAAATCAAAATAGGAGCAACATTCTACACACACACACCTTCAAAATGAGGGGTGTTCAGGTTTTTTAAATGCAAAATTGAAAGAAATACGTCAAGTTGATATTGACCAAATTTTGACCGTATCGCCCTTTATACCAAAAACGAATTTTGCCGTTCATTCGATCCCACGACCATCCCGTAATGTTTTGGCTAGGTTTGGCAAGCTGTCATTACAGCAAAGTCGTTCAAGAATGGTATGCTGAGAAAGGGGTCCAGGTTGTTTCGAAAAACCTTAACCCACCCAACTGCCCCCAGTTCCGCCCTATTGAGAAATACTGGGCAATCATGAAGAGGAGACTCAAGGCAAAGGGAAAGGTTGTCAAAGACATCAATCAGATGAAGACCTGGTGGAATAAGATAGCTAAAACGATGGACGAAGAAGGTGTGCGCCGCCTAATGAGCCGTGTTACAGGAAAAATTCGAGAATTCCTTCGAAACCGTGACGAATAATTTTATTCGTATTTTTTCTTAAAAGTATGAAGAAAACGCTACATTTGTATAAAAAAAGATCTTGAATTCAATAATAAATAACTGAAATACAGGCAATTGTTTTTGTTCCAATTCTATCTGAAGCAAGCTTTAATAGTTCAAGCCCGGGGCTTGAAGTTAGATTGAAAAACATGGTTTCGAGAAATCACCATTTTGTAGCCGCCATTTTGAGTTTTCAACAAATTTTGCCTTATTTTTGCCTAAATCAAGGGGAGGGTCCCCTTAAGTATAACAGACTGCCCCAAGGGGCTTCATCCCGACCGTCCATTTTTCAGCACTCATTTTATCCCTGTTGAAGTGTAACAAAGGATGACTAGCACGCCTCTAGTGTTGGGAATCAAAACTCGTTGACAGTGATTTGTTTGATCAAAGTAGTCGATCGCGTTTAGAAATAACGTCAAATGAAACTCGAAAGAAGAATAAATATTGTGCACGAACATCTGGAGAATCTGGAGTGGTCCCAAGGTTCCAAATTGATTAAAATGCTGAAGACGCCGAAAACAACAGTTAGTCGAGTTCTCAATCCTACAAGGAAACCCTGAGTGTGGAATGGAATCAGCGAACCTACTACGATATCGTTTGTAAGAACCATAAGTGCTGTGTTCAATCTCGCGTCGAGTTTTCATAAGTTACAAGGGATGCACTTTGATCAATGACGAAACATACGTCAAACTCTACTTTAAGCAGCTTCCCAGTCAAAAGTTTCACTTCGCAACTAAGCGTTGCACATAGGAGTAAATGCCCCAGAAAGCTGGCCATAACTCCGAATGATAAAATGCATGATTTCCATTATTTTATGCTGGTGTGAGTGGCAACATATATTACTTGTCACACTCATACCATTTTAGACCCTGTCAATGTTTTTTTACGCCCACCCAACTGTCATTTTTAACTGTCACTTGGTCAGATTAGCAGGTTCTTCTACACCATCGGAAAGGTCAAAGTCTATAGAATATAGTGGCGGGAGAAAATCTTCCTCCTGGTTCCTCTTTGCCATTTTATTGACATTTTTTTAATCAAGGATTATGCGCATTTTTTGTTCAAACAGCTGTTTATTCCTTTTTTTCAGTATAAAGAGCATCGCATAATTCTATTTCGAGGCAATATCTATGTCAGATGATGGATGTTCTGGAAAACCGCTAGAACATTTTAAGTTAGCCAACATTTTAAGATGCCCTTCTGATGGAAGAAAAACTCTGAAGCATGAGTTCAGTAACTTCAAAACAGATTTTAAACGGAGATGGATTGCGTCGCGTTACCGAAAAAATGTTTTTACTAGAAACCAAACCAGATTGATATGGCAAAACCCGCTTACCTCGTCGGCCAGATATTGCCGGCCAATAAGAATACGCTTTGTGAAGGAATCTAATGACATTACGAATGAGGAAATTTCCTATATTGAGAAGCAAATAAATAATCTCCAACATACGAACATCAAAACAAATAGCGGCACATGTATAAATATAGAGCATTTTATATTTCCAACAATGGTGGATGGCAAAGTATGTAACTCTGCCACAGGAACTGCTTCAACGATGCGCTGTTACATCTGTGGAAATACATAAAAAAAAGTTTTAACAACTTGGGCAAGACCCAGCCATCCAATCCAGAGCCATTCAAATTTGGGCTCTCCATATTGCATGCAAGAATAGGATTATTTGAATCTTTGTTGCATGTTTCGTACAAGCTTCCATTACAAAAATGGCAAGTCAAAAATTCAGAAGATAAGAAAATCGTAAAGCGAAGAAAGAGTGAGATGCAGTAATCATTCAAAAACGAAATGGGACTTTTGGTCAATATACCACAAGCTGGCTTTGGTAACACGAACGACGGGAACACATCCAGAAGATTTTTTGCCAATCCAGTAAAGGCAGCTGCGATAACCGGACTCAACTTTGATCTTATTTGCAGATTTGGAATTATATTGGAAACATTATCTAGTGGTTTCCGAATTGATACAGGCAGGTTTTGCCATGGAAACCGCAAAATTATATGTGGACTTGTACGGATGGCATCCAATGACTCCAACTCTTCACAAGATTCTTGTCCACGGAGCAGAAATGATCGAATATTGCCGATTGGTCAGCTGTCCGAAGAAGCTGCCGAAGTAAGGAACAAGCATTTTGGAAACTGCAGACTCAACTTTGGAAAAATGACTTGTTTAAAGTACATAAATCTTAACTAACTTAAACTTTGCAGGAAATTTTCTAGGACACAATGTAACAGGAATGCGCTGAATAGACTTCTCCTTAGTTCGGATCCGTTCGTCAGCAGCTGAAGGCAAAAACCACGCTTTTTCAGCCGAAACATTACAGATGCTGGCACCCAATCAGTTTGCAACAGAGGCAGAGGATGAAAGCAGCGATTATGAAACGGAAGATTGAGCGTCACACATACACAGACACACACAGCCACCTTTTACAAATGTTGTAAATAAACGGGGGATTCATCTGTGTTTTCTTGAATTCTTGTTTAGAGTTTATAAAGATTCCATATTTCTGACAAATTTTCAACCAAACACGACTAGTCAGAAGCAATGTTGGGTTTTGGCCAGCTTCCTGGGCATTTACTCCTATGTGCGTTGGGAGGTGCCGGGAAGATTCAAGTTCGTGTTTGCCGACAAGTTCGCGAAGAAGGCCATGATTTGGCAAGCAATTTGCAGTTGTGGCCTGCAAACAAAGCCACGCGTCACATCCTAGACGATGACATCCCAAGTGTATTGCCGTTCATCCGCAAGCATGGGGGCAAAGTCATCTTTTGGCCCGATTTGGTCAGCTGCCAGTACTCCAAGGTGGTTCTGGAGTGGTATGCTGCCAACAAGACCGATTTTGTCCCCAAGCTAATGATGATATATAATGATGATGATGGTCCCGCCACTTACCCCTACAAAGGTTTGAGCTAGACGATTTATCTATTAGATAATCTATTTAAAGCAATTCAACCAGTTATGCAAAAAAACGAACTGATTTCATCTACAGATATAAACTTCTTCCAAAACTGTTCATTTGCTTTACAGCGATATAATTGTGAAAAGCTATTGATGTCAACCACAAATGTTCGCAAGTATTCCCAGCGATCGGGAAATCCTATTACAATTCAAATCACAGAATCCCGTTTAAGGACATTATCAAAAGACAAGCCAATATCCGATCCTACCCGTTACAGAGCCAATGCAGTTCCAACACTCAACGGAGCTACCAGCTTAGTTTTGGGTTGACCATGGATATCCCAACCAGGGAAATCAAGAAAATTTCCAAACCGAAAAATCCTGGACCGGCCCTTTGTCAAACTTTTACGTTCAACCACAACAGAATTGGCAAGGAATTCCCCGACAATCAGCCAGACAACCCACTACTATTTCATGGTATCTTCTCAAGCATAAGAGGCCAATTTTTTTTTCATGAATTCAAAAAAGAAGTCCTTTATACCTGTATACCGCGCGCGAGGCTCAAACAATTGTAGACTACTTTCTTTATTTTTTTTTAACTCACAACAACATGAAACAAATTTCCATCATCATCACCGTGACGAACAAAATAGTTTGTAGTGTTGATAAAGGTGAGAAAAAAAAGTATGTAAAAAGAAAATAGCCAACTCATTATAATCCGTTTGTAAAAAACTTCGTCAAAATACAATCTTCATTTAAAAAACAAAAAAAAGTAACATAACCGTACAAGAAATAGTCCATACAAAAATAATCCGTTTTATATCAGTAAAACATCGTCAGTTACAATCTTTCATAAATGATTTAAAAATTTGCTTACTGTTTAGCAAACAGTTTTAACGTGAAAATACATAGTCTTTTAAATTCTGAAAGTGTTAGCGCACGTTTAATGTATCTTGGCATCGAATTGAAAACATTTATTCCTTTAAAATATAATGAGTTTTGTGAAGCACATGTCAAAAAATTCGGTGTTCTTATTTCATACGCGTTTCTAGTGTTGTATCTATGAATATCACTTCCTCTTTCAATTCGATCACAGCTAATGAATTCTCCGAATAGCCCGGAATTTCGCCTATTCGAAAAATACTGGGCAATCAAAGCAGCGACTTAGACGAAGCGGCTGGGCAATCAAGAACATCCAGCAAATGCGGGCAAAATGGAAGGAATACGCTCCCAAGTAACAATGTTAGTTTTATTACAGCCGTATTGCACTCCTCCCGACTTTCATGATAAAACTACATTCAAAACTTTTCAGTCCATCATCACCTCCTCTATGCATCTTTAAAGCCGAAAGGTATACAAAGTGGCCCACTCTATGGACGGTTGTGAAAACAATTTAATAAAACCTTTACAAGACCATACAGATTTTGAAAATGTTCTAGTGAGAGATGTTATGACCATTTGAGAACCATCATAAAACCTATTGGCTGCCATCAAAACCAGCATAGGGCCAAATGGCCACAGCTGTCAAACTTCATGGCGATGTCGTGGTTGGTTTTTTTGTTGTTCTGCTTTGTTCGATTCTCTGCTCTTCTGATTCATTTAGCGGTAAATAATATCTGCGGGGAAGTTTTGTTTGATAGTCAAATATCCAGAACAAATTGATTTTTTTTCACAGCGTACCATGCTCCAAATCATATGCGCATCGAATTTTATGGTAAATATTGGTACGATAAGAGCCGACAATGAATGTGCCTCGGAGATTATGCAAGTTTACATCAACAAAAACAAAATTGAAACAAATAAATTCGATAAATTAATCATGCATTTCCTAAAAATTTATGGAATTCAATAAGAAGATCTAAAAGAATGCCAAAATTGGTCTCTGATCTGCAGTTCATTTGCATTGCATTTAAAATTTGGTGTATATATTTGTCCACATTTTAATTATTTCATATATTTCAATATGGCGATTGGATGAAATCACAGTTTTGCCATAAAGCCAATTTATCTTCACAATCGCTAATATAAAACTATGTGGTCATTTGGTGACTTTCTTCAATGCCAATTCGTTGTTTAATTCATTTTTTGGAAGCAAAATGGTTTTAAAATGCTTTTTCAACTGACCATAATAAGATTATTCGATTCGAATCCTTAAACAGCATTTCAAAACAGCATTTTACGAGTTCATAAAGCCAACATAAAACCTCTGATACTAGTAAAAGGAACTTTAGAAGACAAGGTTTTAAGATCGTTTTGAAGAAGCTGTGTAGGTTATCATAAACCTGACTGGAAATTGAAACCACATTAAAACCAAATTGATGTCTAGTGGCTTTCATAAAACATTAATAAAACTTAATTAAGCTGGATGGTTTTGGCAATGTTACTTGAACTGATTCCGTGTCCATTTCCATTGTGCGGGCGCTGATGGGATTCATTAAGAGGAAGGTTTGACATTTCGTTTGAACTGGAGGAATGTAACCATTTAATGCTGTAACTTTGAAGTTCTAATAAAAGTATAGTAAAACAACCATCCATGGACTTTTAAAACTTATTGAATCACGAATTACAGGTAGTTTTCTTTAAGTCTTTAAGGCTGACTAAACACTAAGTTATGATCAAGCAATAAGCTCATTGTGAAATCTTTAAAGCTTGAATTGCTAAGAAAGAAGATAGCTATAGCAGTACAATATGCAGTCTTCATTTAAAACACTCTAACGGATAAATCATCAAAAATTCAAATCTCCCAAAGCATTCATTCCTAAAACAGAACTAATGCTGTATTGGAAGTTCCTCAAAACTTTCAAGTTCTTCTTAAAATGCATCTGAGTACTCGCTTTTAAACACAGATTTTTCAATTTCATTAAATCAAACGCAATGTTTCCAACTCCACACATCTTGAAATATTTCCTTGTTAACTCCATTTCGATCGAGGTGTGCCATTCCGACCATCTAACGACCGAAGCACCAATCCAATCGATTTCTAATTAGTAGTCAAACGGAGTGCCACTAAGTAGTTGGAACTAACACATTAGGCAATGGCATCGAGGCGAGGGCGGCGACGGCGGCGGCGACGGAACGTGAATGAATTTTCGCCTTATAATTAATGGCCAGATTGGATCGTTTTGTTTCCGTTCCGCGGTGAAATGCACTCACTCGCAATATTTCCGATGCTGGATCACGGCAGCGAGATCAATGAAAGCGATGAGATGCCGGAGAGCCTCCTTCCCGAAAGCCAGCCACTTCCGGAAGAGGTGAAATCGAGACATTACGATGGCAACGCCTCCGTCCATTGCGTCGAACTTACCACCATCGGCTGACCATTCGAAACCTTCTGTCTTGGAAGCGATTAAATGTGTACTCGGAAATACGACGATGGCGGCGACGAACGGAGGCGATTGTTTTCTTCCGCGTGCCAAGTCCACACTCTGGATTCGGACGGTCGTTTCGGTCGTGGGTCGGCGGGGAGGGGTTGCGGAAATATTCAAATTTCTCATGATTGTTTGATTCGTTCGTTTTATTTTTCTTGCCTTGGTTTGGGCGTTGTTGATGAAGAGCTTAAGCGCGTTTTGTTTTGGAGGTTTTATTTTCGGTCTGTTTTTCACCTTCACCGCAATTTGAAAGGAAATATACACACAACGAAACTCGGGGTCGTCTTCGCGGTGTAGTTTTGATTTGTACTTTGAACCATCTAACTGTCCATGTCCGACCGGATCGTTATAATTCATTCATTTGTGTATCAAGCGGTGGATAGACAAATGGGCAGTTGTTTTAGGGGAAGGGTCGAAAATTTCTCACAATCGAGTTTCTTTTTTCATTTTCCCCCATCGAAGCAACCGTGCTATTTTTCGTCGTCACACTCATTCAAATCGAATAAGAGGAGATGTTGACCGCGCTTGCTTAGATAGATCCGTTTCTGCCTTGACAAACGTACTCCTCGCTCGCAGGTGAGTCGGGAGAATTCCTGCGCGCTCTGTTCAACCACCATGCGCCAAATCGTGACGGGGATGGCGGAGGGGCGGCGAATAATCGATTGATAATTTAAGCGATAAGTGCGTGAGTAAATATTCAATTAGAAACGGTGAGACAGAGCCGGTGGCGGTGGCGCTCTATTGTGTTGCGCATCCGACGGCTGCTCGAGGCGATCTCACGATTGTGTCTAATAAAGGTGATATGTAGAGTGAGCGTTGTCGGCATATATATTGTGCGATGGTTGAGGCGCATACATCGCCATTTGTTATTGACAATCAAACCAAAATGGGGTGGCCCCCGGTGTACGGGGAGCTGGAGTAATTTTGAATAATGTGTTAATTTGGCAAATGTCAAGCGAGTCAGCGTTTTTCATGCGAATATTTTAGACTGTTTGGGTTCGAATTGGTTGGCAGCTATTTAAGGCAGATAGGTCGAAGTGTTATACAAAAACAAACAGTAGAGTTGTGTATTACACAAGACCGGTTGACGTAGACTAGGCTTTGATGTTCAACGTGTTAGATGAGCCAACTTTCGTATCGAAACATTGGAACGCAGGTTTTGTTCTCAAGGGACGTAGGATTATGATCAGTAAGAAAGAATGTTAGAAAATTCTATTATTCGCGCTTTTAAAATCTTTTGGTCCTTTGGTTTGGTTTGAAATGTTAATATGATGAAAAGGCAACAGTTGTGTTGGCCTGAGATGGTTGTGGTGATATGATTGACCAGCTGGAGACAATCATCTTTATCGCATTAAATTGTTATGTTATGTATTCTCCGTGCGAGGAGTAACGATTATGATTTAGAAGGAGATGTTCGCTCATCACCATGAGGCACCAAGAGTGAACAACAATGTTTTTTTGGCTAGAATGAAAGATGTGAAGAGAAAGTGTTGAAAGGTCCGTCAGAGTGCGGCAGGTAGGAAAATTAACAGATGTTTTTTTGAAAATTGAGCGAAAGGGCATGTATCCAATGGTACTCGAACCATGGACGTCAATCTTTGCCTAACATCCCACTGCGGGGTAGGTTGTAGCGACGGAACAAGTCCGCCACTTCAACAGGCAAAAATTGACGCATGGAAAGACGCTCATGTACCACTGTGGCTTGTATAGTTTATTCTTAGCGATCTATTGTGTGCACTCTGTTTACTGATGCGCACATGGGAGAGGAACTCTCTCCTTTTTTGGGTTTGTTTTGATTCGCATGTTATTAGGCATGATGTTAGGCAAAGATTGACGTCCATGGTTCGAGTACCATTGGATACATGCCCTTTCGCTCAATTTTCAAAAAAACATCTGTTAATTTTCCTACCTGCCGCACTCTGACGGACCTTTCAACACTTTCTCTTCACATCTTTCATTCTAGCCAAAAAAAACATTGTTGTTCACTCTTGGTGCCTCATGGTGATGAGCGAACATCTCCTTCTAAATCATCTTTATCGCGTTATAGATTATTGAGAATATATGTGAGAATTCAAAGTCAAAAATATATTATGAAACTATTTCTAACTGACGTGAATATGCAACGGTGAGATGGGATAAAGAGAAATTCCAATCAAACGCAATCTTTAACTGGGAAAATCGAATAAGGCGTACTGAAATTCAGGCCTTCTTCTTGATCATCCGTGGAAGCAGTTTCTTTAACTCTTCGTCGTTCCACTAAAAAGCTGGCTTCTAGACTTTATAGTAGGGTTCTAATCAAATGTATGGGAAAAAATTGGCTATCGAATTTCAAAAAAAAAAAAGTAGTGCTCAAATGTTTTGCCTCCCCTGAAATAGTCCTCATGCTGAATTT
This sequence comes from Aedes japonicus, assembly GCA_034211315.2. Classification (NCBI taxonomy): domain Eukaryota; kingdom Metazoa; phylum Arthropoda; class Insecta; order Diptera; family Culicidae; genus Aedes; species Aedes japonicus. The sequence continues at coordinate 159,288 of JASCZW010005362.1, forward strand.
GAACACAATCGGACTTTTTTAAGTGGACTACCAAAGCGGTCAAAGTTTGCCTTTTTTGACCCATGAAAAATCTCCCAATATCTATCTATTTTAAAAATGAATTTCCGTCTGTCAGAACCTTATAGACTCGGACACTACTGAACCGGCCGGCGCAAAATTTTATTCAGAGGAGTTTTTAGGACCGGGAAAGGCCGGTGGCCAGGAAAGGCGGTGTAAATAAATATTACCTTCACTATTACATTAACATACTCAATTATTTTTTAAAAGACTACCGACCGTGCGTAGCGTAGTTGCTACTCCGTAACCGATCAGAACTAATGTAAATTGCTCAGAGAACCACTTAGATCGAGCTTGGGAGTAGTCAATGTACAAGTTCACTAATTCTATTTATAGATCAATACCGGCGCCGGCCACGTCCTCGCGGTCTTTGGGGAGGGGGGAAGGATGATTACCCAAGTAGCAAACTACGATCATTATTAGTTGTAGTAACTTGATTATGACTTAGCAAGTCACATTTATGTTATCTCAACCGAATGGCAACAAGTGTGCTACTAGGGTAGTTTGACAATCGTTGGTTAGAGACCGTGTTTACCTCTGCGTCTCCACAATTGTCAAGGGAAGGATAGTTTTTGTGTTAGTGAGGTAGGTTATCTTTAGATCATGGATTCACTGTGTTACTATTGTTTTACCCGACAATACTCAGCAGCGCGTGACTCGGAGCTAGTCACAGGGTCGGCGCACTACTGGGCAACCGGAGGGGCTTCACGGAATAAAAGAGGCACTCAAAGATTCAAATTAATTAAAACTCAACGGATTTTCCGGTTCAATGATTGTATTCGTCTGTACTGTACACTGGATTACCGTCAGGCGTCGATGCAAATCCAACGATGACTCGCCGTAGTGAAAGATGGCGATCTGGCGGTGACGACGGACAGCAGAATGGCGGTTGTCGATGGGTTTTTTTCGGGGTCCTCTGGTTGCAGGCGCTTCCTTCAAGCGAAGTCGGTCGACGACGGCAAGGCCGCCCTTTGTCGAACCGAGAAGGGTATTCCTCCTTGATGATTAGGGCTCACTGCCCGAGAGCGCTGTCCTCCTTTATAATTATGGCCCGAAGCCAGAGGAACAATAGCAGTCCTTAACGATTAGAAATGGGCACTTTACAGATGCCCAAATCGTAACGTGCAATGGCGGGTCTCACCTCGCCAATCAGAAGGCTCACTTTTTTTTCCGGCACTAATTTAGCCACTGGCGATACTTTGTAGCACGTCTGATCTACACGCTCGCCTGATTAAAACTCCCCGATGGCCGCCCACTGCGAGTCCTTCGAGCCTTCAGCCAATCTCCCATGTTCCGTGACGTCAGCATGCTGCGACTTTCTTCACGCCATGTTTAGCATTCGTTGATTGCAGCCCACTGGTGTTCTATCCGCTAAAGTTTGGTAACCGATTTGAATCTTCGATTCACATGGCGCATTTAAAAAAAACAATTCAAATTTCTGTAACAACGGTTACGACTGTGGTAAGTGTGAAAGCGCAGTAGAATGTTTTTTATTTTAGAACTTGTGGTGATAGAAAGAGGCAAGTGACAAATATAACAAGGAAGGGGACGGGCCTGAGATTGAACTCCCGACCATCTACTCAGTATTTAAGCAGAACGGATAACCACTGAGCTATCCAGCCACGTCAATTATTTTTCAAAAGACTACCCTAGAGAAATAAAATTGAGCAAACCGATGAAATATCATGAATCTTATATAGAAATTGGACTTTGATTCGTCGGACTTTGTTGTCTACATGAAAAACTTAAATCTAATGAAAGTCAACGATAAAAATGATTCAGCAAGCGGTGACGAAATCTTAAGGCGGACATGTTGAAATGAAATTCGTCGGATACTACGTCGAACCGACGGATCATGGTGACAATGGAACTATTTGCAGCAAGATTAGGTGCTTGTAATTCCTCGTGAAGCAACGCTCTCGGTCGAAGGGTACGGGCAGGAGCATACCCAAGTAACAGTTTTGGTTTTATGAAGGTTTTAAAGGCCATGATTTAGACTTGTAGAATGCTTTAAAACCATGATAAAACTAAAATGTTACTTGGGTATAGACTGATTCTCGACAGCAACTCAGGAACATCGTGTTCAGATAAGAGAAGCTTGACAACGAATACAGATTGTGCGGCATTCCTCCGTTTAGCCAAAGTATCCAGCCCTAGCAGGTGACAGCGATCGGCGTAAGCAGGCAAGTTTAACGGGTTTAACTTCATGGAAGGTGGTGCAAAGCATATCTTACGAATCTGCGATGGACAGCTTCAAACCACGCACTCCATACACCCTGGTAGGAGTTCCATACAGCAGATGCAAACTTAAGAATAGAGCGTACCAGCGAGCAGTAAAGAGCTTTGAAACACACTGGATCACGAAACTCATTGAAGATTTGTAATTAATGGAGGGGCTACCTACCCAGCACTTATGATACCCTCTTCTACACTGCCTCAGGGTCGGCGTACGCGCTTGAAAACCGCGCTCAAGGGACACCTTAACAACATTTGACCACCCCCAAATCTACTGCAACTTTCCACCAGGACTATTCCTTCCGAAGTGTTTTCCTTATGCTGCACTTTCCCACTTTCTTATGTTCAATCTCCTATACCTCGCTTCCTTTTCCTAGGCTGTTGGCAACTGGCCTACAAGTTGCTTCTCCACCACGCTTTCACACACTTCGCCCCGTAATCGAAACAGCTCGTACCGTAAAACTGTCGTAATCTTTCAGGTGTCCGATTCTTCTTCTTCTTAGCCTTCTCCTTGTCTTCACTCTTCCACTGAGGCTAACACTTTTCTTTTATTTCATGTGCTTCAGCACGACCTTTACAACTCGATCCTTTTCTATTGGAAGTAACTCTGCCCAGCTCACTAGCAACGATGGCGGTTTATATCCTCACTCCTTGACCGGTCGTTAGGCAGTTTTCTTCAGCCCAATTTCGCCCCATCATGGCCCCTTTACACCACTTCCGCCATAGTTTTTCCACCCAATCTTCGGTGACATCTGGCGGTGAGTAGGGCAATAACTGTGGCGGCTGTGTTCTGACCAGTGGATGGTGGGTATTTACATACGCTATTTAGGTTTAACTTGAGCCCTTTTAATCACATTTGCTACGGAATGCTAGACTCGCGAAGATCTCAAGAATCTCGGACAAACAGACACAACACTTTGGCACTTCGGTACAGCTGCCAAAACACTCTCACGCCGCAAAAGTTGAGGCGGTCAACAGCTGATTTTCAGATATTGTTATATCACGTGGTGGAGCACTAGGATGCAGAAACAAATCAGAAACCGGATTGGTTCGGTTAAGATCATACTTGCCTAGGATTGAAGTTTGGAAGACCACATCACCACGCTCAACAACAGGGCCAGAACGACTAATGATTGTTTAAGAGATGTTTCAAGACTACTATCTCCTATATTCCATTCAAATTCCAACTCTTTTTAAATTTTGATCAAAAAGGACAACCCTAATGGAAAATTTGTTGACCACCCTAATGAAATATCACATATAATATGCTAGCAAGTTTTCAACGATGATATAGGATATGATTCAATACTTTTGCCATGAATATCTCAGCAGTTGCATTCAAATCATTCAAATACAATTGAATTCACTCCGCCAACTCGAGTGATTCCAGGAATTCCTTTTTTTTATCCAAAAACATTTTTTTTTTTTCGAGTTAACACCAGCTCTCGACGTTTTATGCATTTTTAAGATATTTGATATCGAAAAATAAATCGATTTCGGAAATTTCATGTACCTACCCTACTTTGCGAGATCTTTCATGGGTCAACTTAACTCAAACTTTGACCACTTAACGAGGTCCGATTGAGCTCATGGGGATTTAATTTAAAAAACGTATGAGCTCTAAAATTCTTCTTAAAATTTGAAAAGTGGATTTTGGCTGGCACCCTACTATTTAGCCACCGCAATTTATGTACAGGGTGTCTCACAATAGGTGTCACACAAAAAAACACAAGATAATTGGATTATAGAAAAAAAAAATCAACCAAATCATAGCATTTATTTTTCATTTAAAAGATACATGTTATAGCAATAAATCATATTAATTCAATTCAAATCTCTCGCCCTTTTCCTTGAAAACTTTGCGCAAACCCCTTTGTTAACCCATCGTAGCATGCCTGATTTCTTGAGGGGTTTGGTCCCCAAAAACAACCAAATGTTTCTTGAATCGATCTAAAGTAAGCCGTTTTGGTGGGCCTATATGTTAAAGCGTAAAATCCCAAACAAAGTAGTCAAGTTGGTAGAAATCCGATAAAGATGCAGGCCATTCTTCGCTGAAATCGGGCAAATTTTCCGCGTAACACGCTTGTGTCTTCTTCGCCTTGTTAGCTGGAGCTGAGTCCTGTTGGTCCATACAGCGTTAAAGCCTGTAAAAAACCTGCTCGATGTAATACTCAGTTAGGTTCTTTAAAAAGAAAAGAAAATTTTCCTTCTCGTGAAAAGGCCTCATACCATGATTTTCGATACATTTTGATAGCATTCTACAGCTAGTTTATCTCTTGGAATATTGGCAAGACTTTTGCCATACATGATCATTTTTATTCGACGTCCTGAAGGAAGAGCTTCATCCGAAAATAAAATCGCAGTCACCGCAGCAACGAAAGATTTCTGCTTCTTTGGACCCAGCCTTGCTTTTGACGCTCCGTTAACCCGTGAACCCGTTATTTCTTGTGCGGCGTGCATTCCAGATAATGTTTAAGGAGCCTGTTCATTGAAGCAAGGCGTATTTGAAATTCTTTGCTCGATTTTCGACCAGATACGGCCGGATTACGTCTTATTCGCTCCCTCACACGTTTGATCTTTTCTTCGTTCTGGCAGTTCGTCTGGCACCTCCTATGTGTTGGATATGGACATTTCCAGTTTTTTTTTAACCGTTTCAAGGTACGACGATCAAAACACTTACTCACTCCGAACTGTTTAATATCTGACACGGTCTAAGCTTTTGCAAATGTAATTTTAGAACTTGCTCCCGTATGGCTTCCTTTGTAGCTGATAAATATTAGCAAACGGAATCGCTTATTTATCTTCTGTGATGAGCTGTCAAAAGAATACACTCAAAACGGGTACAATCAAATCCGCTGTTAAAATTACCCAGCTGGAATAATCCAAGACTGAAAAAAAGTGACACGTATTGTGAGAAACACTGTAGAATCTCGTCGATGAGTGGCTGTCAATTGATATGCAACGGTAAGTGAGTGTAACTCCAGTCAAACGAACTCGTATCCTTGGAAACTCAACATCAAATGTACCACTTGATCGTGTACCCACTGGCTCTGAAAGCCATCGTCCTGGAAACTGACTGCTCTGCCACTGTCCTCAGCTCTCCAAGAACATCGAAGTTATGGAGCTGGTGGCCACTACTACTTAGGCGTTTGTGTTAAGAAAATACTGTAAATTAAATTAGTTGGCAAAATGTAATTCAAAGACAGTATCTTTAATTTGTGTTCTTGTCAAGTTCAAAATTATTGCATGAAAATATTCGATTATTCAATTGACAGTCGCAACATTTTTCAGCTAATTGAAGAAAATCTTGAAAATCTATAGCAGAATGGTTGAGTAATTAGCCTTACATTGTTTATGCCATTTTCGGTAATGGTCGCCATTAATTAAATTTCCATTTGGCATGTCCATTAGAAATACCTTTGCCGTAAGCTTGTAGGTGAAATCTGCGCTTTATAATAATATAGATAACGTTTAATTTGTTTATATAGTTTATATTGATGACAATAGGGGACGAATGGTCACGAACGAAAAATAAATACTACTAAGAATAGGACGAAAAATAGTAGTGTCACATAAGCAGAAGTTATAGCAGATAATAGAAAATCTGCAAATGACTGGTAACATTCATGCTAATGTTGCTGTTTATTGAAATTACTGCACATATTAGAAATGATAAAAACCCCGCATTCGCAACCGAAGGCTCAATTTATCACTTTATGTCAATTTCTCAAATAAAAATAATACCAACTTTATCACACACAAGCACCTTTTTTCACTCCTAATACTTGCACCTATCCAGCTAGCTACAAATTCACCACTGGCTTGGTCAACCGACTGCCTAGCCCAAGACTGCATAACCAATAGCTACCTAGCCAACGGTTTGCAAGCCACAGTCTACAGAGCCATCGGTTATCTGGCCAACGGCTGCTCGCCAGTGCACCCTCAGAAGATCGTAGGGCCCTCGTGTTGCTTCAACAGAGGAAGCAGACGCTTCTGTAGATAGTCCTTGCGGTAGATTTCCCCGTTTACATACCCGGTAGTCCCGAACGGCGCACTCAATGAGGCGTCGTCAGCATCTGGGTGCACAGTCTCCGGGTCCGTGACTGTTGCCGTTCATCACGCTTTGCACCTTGTACTGCATACCCTCCCGGTCCTTGGCTCTCTGAACGAAAGACTTGGACAGATTCAACTTTTTGTCCACATCCCAAACCGAAGCATTGGGATTCCGCTTAAACGCTTTCACGACACGCTTGTGATCCTGATCACTAATAGAACATTCATTCTGACCGCATTTTCCATTCTATGCTCAAAGATTCCGATTTGTTTTCCGATGTCCCGATGTGAGAGTTGAGGATTTTTCAGGTGCTTACGCAAAATGAATTCGCGGCGTTGCTCTTCGGGTGACGCCATTTTTTTCAATTTTTGAAAAACTGACAGCGATAAAAACACAACAACAAAAAAACACTCTAAGTTGTTTCAACCCAAATTTTCAAAAGAAAATACCTAATGGGAAACTTTCTACAGTGTTTCTTCCGTGATGCAATTTGATGTGGCAAACCAATTAGAAATTTTGAAAATAAGTTTTCCCTATTCTTATTGTTGAACCATGCCATAATATTTTTCTTTGATTTTAATCATGTGGAACCAATAAATTTAAGCAAGGCTTAGCTACATCAATAAAGATTTCCATGTAGTTGAATCACAAACCGATTTATAAAATAAATTTTAATACGACCACATAATAAGTCGTTCGGAAAGTGATCATCGTAACATTCGCAGGGTGCGTAACCGCAAAAATTATGTTGCTTACGCCAAAATGATTCGGCAGGATAGGTCGGTGAGGAGCATAGAAAAGCACATAAGTCAAACTGGTAAAGCGAAGAATGCGACAAAAGTTCATTATGGAGTATTTTTTGTTTACATTGTCACCTACGACCTATTGAACATTTGCTCTAGAAATGCAAAATATGCAAAGGCAAAATGTATGTGAACTTCTTCAACAGGTAAGAAATTGATGGTTTTCTAGATGACAGTCATCAAAACATTTCCAGTCGACACTGATTAGACATTCTTATCTGTTCAAAGTTGGACAGTTGCGATTTTTCGGCAATCTATAGATGACTGTCAACCTGTGGTATTAGCAGCAAAGCAAACTTGGCAGGTTTGGACGTGTAATCTTATCGCGGCTAACCTAGTTTCAACGCTTCTAACCTGTCCTAGTGCAAACATACATAAATGAACGATCATTCCGAAACCATCGGAAGCCTTACGAACTCGACAGCGTCGGTGGTGTAATGGTCAGCATAGTTGCCTTCCAAGCAGTTGATCCGGGTTCGATTCCCGGCCGACGCAGGATATTTTTATTGAATCCTGGTGAGAATGAGCTTTTAAGTGGAATACTTGTAACAAGAAAATGGGAAGAGAGAAGATTAGTAATTTTTTTTTGCTCATCTTGACAGATATGCGTATTTCGTCTACAATGTACAGACTTCTTCAAGTCTTCGAGTATTAGTACATGACAGTGAAGAAGTCTGCACATTGTAGACGAAATACGTATATCTGTCCATATGAGCAAAAACGTTTGTTGAAATTCATTTGAATTTAGTAATCTTTCATGTTACTAGTGTGCATGTAAATTTATCTATAACCTGAATCTCGAGATTCTTAACATTCAGCAAGTTGGCTTCCGGGACAGAGATGTTTGGTTTTCAGGCCGTGGATGGTGTTAACATCAGTTGATAACTTGTCTGCTACGTGGCACTAGTGTACATATGAACTTTGTGCATTACCTGTATTGTGAGATCTAGATCATATATAAATTTGCTGTTTTCAGGAAACTTTGTTGTAAAAGTATGAGCTTCCAGACGTTCGACTCAACAGTTCAGAATTAATCTCACTCCGCGGCACTAGTGTGCTTGTAAACTTTTTGTAATATCTGTATTTTGATAGCAAGATCATGTATGAATACATTGTTTTCAGGAAATTTATGCAGGTAACCATGGTCTGCAGGTAACCATGGCGGTCAATCCAATAATTCAGAATCTGTATGGCGCTGGTCTGCCTGTGAACTATGTAATGAATTTTTATCGCTAGGGCACATAAGAGGCTGATTTTAACCCAATATGGGTATTTTTGGCACGTGCTTCTGAAAACTTTGGGTTAGTCCTTCAGAGAAATACTTCAGGAAACTTCTGGTAAGTCCTTCAAAGAACTTCATAGAAGTTCTTCAGAGAACATCAGGGAACATCAGGGAAAGTCTGCAGAGAACTTCAGGGTAGTTCTGCAGAGAAGAAATATGTATAGTAATAAGGATGGTTAAAATTTACAGCAATCCTCATAAAAATTCGCAAAATTTATAAAACAATAAATTTCCTATAATTTTCGCCAACGTTCCACCAATGCACTATGGTCCAGATCACGAATTTACGAGGAAACATGCTCCCAGCGCCTAAACTTGAAACTTTACAGCAAAGTGATGTTCTAACACATGGTGTGTATCACTAAGGCCAATTTTTTATGTTAGTTAAAATTTTAACTTACTTTTTTATTTGCAGAAATAGACGTTTACACTCTTGGACAAAGTTGTAGCGCAAAAAAAATCATAGTATTTTCATATATATATTTTTTTGTAGCTTGAAAATTGACCGATTTAGTGCAACTTTTCCCTCGTCAACTTAGGGTGTACCATAAAAAATGTTTTTTTTGCCCTAACTTTTTTATTTCAATTCCCACCGTACAATTGTATTCAAACGAGTTTTAGAGCTTTTAAAGACGCGTACTTTGGTAAACAATTTTTGCCGCTGTCTTCAACCAATCAATAGTTATTGAAGTTTTTCTAAAAAAATACACCCTTTTTATATGTTGATTTTTATGATACATGCGGCATATCAAACTTTATTTCTGATCATACATATCATATTAAACTTTATGGTTTTGTAAAAATAGGTCTGCGGATGACATTCTTAGGATTCCTGACCATACTGGCTACTATAAAAGGCTCTGCGGGATCCGAGTTCCACCGGAATACTGGCCATATTCAAACATTTTTCAAAACCTGGCTTGTTACACATCGATCTTTGTGATTTTGACAAAATAGGTCTGAAGAGGACATTCTGAGGATTTCTGACCATACTGACCACTAACACAGGCCCTGTGGGATCCGAGTTTGTCCGGAAATGTGGCCATGTTCGAATCTTTACCAAAACCTGGCTTGCGACACATCAAACTTCATGATTTTGCTAAACTTTGTCTTTGGAAGACATTCTTATGGTGTCTGGCTATACTGGCCACTTGAGATGGGCCTGCAGAATTTCGAGTTCCTCCGGGAAAGTGGTCATAACCAATTTCTTACCATACCTAACTTGCGACATATCAAACTTTATGATTTAGCAGAACTAGGTCTTCGGATGACATCCTGAAAATTCCTGACCATACTGGCCACTTAAGAAGGTCCTGCGGGATCCATATTCCTCTGAAAAAGTGGCTGTATCCAAATCTTTTTCAAAACCTGGCTTGCGTCACAACAAACTTCATGATTTTGCAAAACTTTGTCTTCAAAGGACATTCTGAGTTCCTCCGGGAAAGAAGTCATATTGAAATCGTTACCAAAACTTGGCTTGTGACATATCAAACTTTATGAGTTTGCAAATCTTTGTCTTTGGATCAATATCCTTTTCCAACCAGGTATAACCAGGATCCGTTATGCTCGAAGTATCGATTTTCGAGTTACTCAAAATTTTGCACAAACATAATTCACTCTAGAGAACAAAACTAAAACTAAAAGAGTTGTCTTTTCTCAACCGTGAAACCACAATAGCTATTCTGACATTAGCTCTATGCTTGCCTTGGCTAGTGGTACATGCCTCAACTAAACCATTTCTCACAAAAAGAAACGGAATTCAGAAAAAGAGCATGAAGAGGACGGATGGATTATGAAAAATGCTGGAAAATGCTTTGGTTGTCCTCTGAATATGAAGTTTTGCAAAATCATGAAGTTTGATACATCGCAAGCCAGCTTTTAGTTACGATTTGAATATGGCCACTTTATTGGAGGAACTCGGATCCTGCAGGGCTAGAGTTGCAAGTATGGTCAGAAATCCTCAGATCGTCCTTCGCAGACTTATTTTTTTCAAAATCATAATGTTTGATGTGTCGCAAGCCAGGTTTTGAAAACATATGAATATGGCCACTTGCCGGAGGAACTTGGATCTCGCAGGGTCTCCCCAAGTGGCCAGTATGGTTGGAAATCCTAGCCTTGCAACCTAGCTTTGCAAAATCATGAAGTTTGATGTGCCGAAAGTCAGGTTTTGGAAAACGTTTGAATATGGTAAGGAAAAAGTTAAGGTATAAGGTGCACTTGTGTATAAATTTTTGCACAATGTCATGACATTTTCAATTGTAGAAATTTTTTTATTCCTTGTTTTCACTTTGGTCATTAAGAATAGTGTCAAATGTTACCAAAAAAATGTTGAAATCCAGTCCCCGTGCCACCACTGAAAATACACGCCTTCTATTATATAGAATTATATTCTATATGTAAACAGAATTACAAACAAAACATTCCAGACTTGTTGTAGAGAGTTGCCGTCTTGAACAAAGTTTCTCAGTATGTCATTTGTCGTCATGTGAGATTATCATATTAGTTCTCGATCTTGCTGCAGAGATAGTGCTGCAGTATATCTTTGCCAAATGAAGCGCTAGGGTGTTGCCGCCTTGAGTTTCTTATTATGTTATTTTTAGTGTTTTTTCATCAAATAGGTTCCGGATCTTGCCACAGAGATGACGCTGCAGTCTAACTTTTTCAAATTAAGCGCTAGAGAGTTGCCATCATAGGTAAAGTTACTCATTGTGACATTTGTCGTCTTTCGACCTAATCATATTAGTTCCAGATTTTCAAACATAGATGGCTCTGCAGTTTATCTTTGACAAATGAAACTCTAGAGATTTCACTTTCACTTTTTTTAAACACTATTTTTAAAAAAAACTTTTTTGAGCGTATTAGTAGAACGATTGTACTGTCCTTCTCGAGATTTGCCATTTTCGGCAAAGTTCCCCATTGTGACATTTGTCGCAATCACATCTTTCAACATCAGATCATTCAACAGAGATGGAACTGTAGTCTATGATTGTCAATTGAAGCTTGTGGGAGTTGCCGTCTTAGTTTTTCGGTATGTAATATGTCGTCTTCTGTCATTATCATGTTCTCAGATTTTACCGCAGAGATGGTGCTTCCGTTTATCTATGTCAAATGAGCTCCATAGGGTATCTGGCTTCGGCAAAGTTGTCCATTATACAAAATGCAGTCGTTTGTGTTCTCTGTACTGAAACTAATGCAAAAATGTAAAAAGGCGAAAAATGGCATACTAAAAAAATTTCCGGAGACGGCAGCTCTCTAAAGCTTCAATACCTTGCTTTCGGAAAAATCTGGAATTAATAGAATAATGACAAAGGAAGGAAAATACATACTGAGAGAATTTGCTCAAGACAATAATTCTCCAGAGCTTCATTTGACAAAGATAATATGCAGTGCAATCTCTGCGGTAAGATCGAGAATAAAAAAAACGACACATGACATACTGAGAAAGCTTATCCAAGACGGCATCTCTCTAGAGCTTCATTTAGCAAAGATAGACTGCAGCTCTATCTTAGTGGCAAGATATCCCGACCAGGAGCGTATAACATAAACATTACAAAATTATAACAAACCTTGTTACAACTCACTGATTATGATATTAATTTGCTTGAAACATTTTCATCTAGATAATTGTAAAACATACGTATAACAAATCATGATATAATGCCCTGGGAGGCCCAAGCTGCGTATAGAAATAAATTAATTTTAACACCAGCTGATATGATTTTGCTACATCGTAACAAAACTGTTACAAAGTTTGTTTTGTTTATGTTATATGTATATCATAGTTTGCTGGAACTTTGTTACCTCTAGAGGATCTTTTGTTAGAGTTTCAGTTATTTTAACAACATCCGCGATCGAAGTTCTAACAACCTCTGTTATAAGAACAGCGTAACTGAATAACAAACCCTGAAATAATTTTGTTGTTCCCTTTTGGTCGGGATGGTATTGATATTATAATGCCAAAAGATTATAATGCATACCGAGAAACTTTGCCGAAGACGGCCACTCTCTAGAGTTTCATTTGGCAAAAATGGGCTGCAGCGCCATCTCTGCGGTACAATCTGGAAATGATGTGATTATTTTAAATGCCTTAATTTTACATTCTTGACAATTTTGTCAAAGACGGCAACTCTCTAGAGTGTCATTTGGCAAAGATAGACTGTAGCACCATCTTTCCGGTGAAATTTGGAACTAATCTGATAACCTCAAGTGACTACATTCTACATTCGCAACCACTTTAGCTAAGACGGCAACTCTCTAAAGCTGATTTTGACAAAGATAGACAGCAGTGCCATTTCTGTGGCAAAACCTGGAAATAATAAGATAATGTAAAATAACTACATTTTATAATCCAAACATCTTTTTCCAAGACGGTAACTCTGTAGAGCTTCATTTGACAAAGATATACTGCAGCGCCACCTTTGCAGCACGATTTGGAAGTTACATGATAATATCAAAAGACTATTCGTTACCCACTGAGAAACTTTGCTGAGTATGCCAATTCTCTACAATGAGTCTGGAATGTTTCATATGCATTTCTGTTAACACATGGAAACTAAAACTTCCTTTCTTTTTCCTTTCAATTATTTTTAGGGACCAGAAGCTTTCACATTGTGCATAAACATCGACTTTAAGGTAAAATTTCGAAATTCTACGAACGGTTAAAATCCGGGTCAATGGCACTAACTTATGTATCACTTTTTTCTGCAACCACCTTAAAATGACTTAAAAAAATATGTTTATGCTAAAAGCAAGAATTCCGTAGAATATTAAAAGTCAGAATATTTCAGCAAGATTGACTTAAAAATTAAAAAAAATAGTGTCCATTGAAGTTGCGCCATGGGTCAGAATTGACCCTAATATCTTCGAAAGTTTAATCACACGTGCCACAGCATTTTCGAAAGATCAAATCATAGCAGTGAAGCTACGGTTTTTCGATTCAGTCGACCTACTTCATTACAATACTGTGGTAACTTCATTTGACTTGAAAAATGAACTGAACACGAAGCAAGCAAAAACAAACAACATGAAAACAGATCGATAGTGGTTTTATAGATTTTGATATGGGATGTGCTTGAAAAGAAAGAGCTTGATTTTCGTTTGATATTGATGGTGAACAGCTTCATCGTCACTTGACAATTATCAATTGACGATGACTTTGCCGGGCCCTGCTCCTGAGAAGACAATGTTAACCTTCCATCACGAGTACAAATACGGTGAAGTAATCCAGGCGGTAGATGAATTCGTGTATCTGGGTTCTTTGGTGATCGCCAATAAACACACCAGCAGAAAGATACAAAGGCGCATTATGGCTGACAATCGTGCCTACTTTGGACTCCGAAGAACGCTAATATTTAACAAAGATCACCAAACATTACTCATGGTGAACCAACTTGGTGTCTTTGAACGGAAGGTATGACATACAATCTACGATGAAGTGCAAAAATGAAAGACGAAACGTGGTGGAGGCGAATGAACCACGAATTGCTTCATTTCTTGGGAGAAACTCACACCTCCAAAAACCGATCGACTACGGTGGGCCAAGCCATAAAATACGGGAGAATAAGACTTTTATACAATTTCAATTTTACTGCACCGGACAAGAATGATGAAGTTCCAGAAAGAGTACGCAAACCAGCATAAATTTTCCCACATTGTAACATATAGTTATCCCATTCGAAGTTTGATTCAATACGGATCCAAGAGGGTTTAGTGGAATACCTGAAACTAGAAATGAGAAGAAAAATTAGTATTTTCCATTTAATTCCAACTACCTTTGCTTATCTTGACAGATGCGCGTATTTCGTCTACAATATGCAGACTTCTTCAGTGTCTCGTCTAATAACTCGACTCTCTTATCCAGCTGCGATCTTTTTGGACTGGGCCGTTTTCATTCGTAAGCTGAACTTTCCTATAACTAGTCTTAATTCATCCTACTGGCCATTTTGAAGGCATGGCTTGGACAGCTGTCGTATTCTCGTCCGCATCTTCCTAGGTTATAGCTGGGCACGTTGATTTTGTTAACAGATGGCCTTAAGAAATGGCCTTTGATTCGCAAATTACACATGTTGAAGTCATTGTGGGCGTTTTTGAATTTCGCCCATCACGGAAACTGGTCCAGGGTAAGAAGAAAAATGTAAAAGAGTACGTTTTCCCATACTAATTCCCTTACAAAATTCAAACGCAATGCGTAAAGTCGTCCAAACCGTTCTTTAGACAAATTTAGTCGCTCTATCAATCAACATCATTTCATCATTATAAGCCACCATCATATATAATTGAAACCTGAGCTTTTCACGAATAACTCGAATCATTTGCAACGAGTCGTGCTCACTTGACGAGTCGACAGTGGTCAAACCGAGTTAGTCGACTCTCCGTACAATTCAAACGGAGATTCGACAATAATTATTGTCGACTTGTCAATTGAAAGCTACACGTCTTGACTCATTCCACTCGCAGACCGATTTGTCCTGAAATTTGATCCATTTAATTCAAGTAAGTAGCCACTTTCAAATTATTCACTGCACAACTGCATTCAGTTGCAGGCGTATCCGAAATAGACAAACCCAAACAAAAAGCCTCAAGAAAGCGCAAACTCAAGTCCGTTTCAAACTCTGGTTGGAACTTATAATTTGAATTTATATACATTTAATATATTCATATCAACTTATTTTGTTATATGCATAAGCGGGAAAAAGAAGTGCAAAGCGAAATATAAAGAACACAACAAAAAAATTACGCAAACCGAAAGGAAAACAAGAAACCGGAGAAAAATTAAGCACAACTTAAAGTGGTCCGGGTCGGCCAGAAGCAGCGCGCTGCACCATGCGACTAAGCGCGGCCGACTGCGAAGGTAAGAGAGTGGAAAATGCGAAGGAATGTGAAAAAGGCACTAAAATCTGCCACGGGAATCGAATTGGAACGGGGAACGTGTGGCCGGGCGGGCAGCGACGGAGCGCCCAAGAGCTTCCCATGCACAAATGGGACCGGAGGCCTCGGGATCGGTTCTTCTCTCCAGCAGGGCTGCGAAATGCGAAGAACTGTTTTGCTCTTTTGCCGTTCGGTGGTCGCTTTCCGTTGTTTGTTGCACTGTTTCTGCGCCGCTGTTATTATAATTAAGAATTTTATTTGAAAATGAATTGCGCCCAAAGAAGTCCGCCTCGCCTTCGCGAGGAAGGGAAAGGATCGGGGAGATCTTTTGTAGCATAATTTTCCTGCGATTGCTTCTCGGAAGTTTATTATCGCTTGCTTACTTGCACTTCTTGAATAGTTTCGGATGTTTTTATTTTGTTGTTTTCGGTGAGGTGAAAAAAATTCCATGGCATACCGAGAGTTAAATTGTATTTATCTGAAGTCTGTCAAAATGAAACATTGTTTGCTTCGATCACAACTGGTTATTTAAAATGAATTAAGTAAATCATTACAACTTCATTATCTCCAAGCTCAACCCGTCCCACCTGGGGAGCATCCGAACACAAATAGGCATCATACTACTCGACTTGTACAGTCACACATGTATGGATGTATCGTCTGACCTTGAGCTTTTACGGGGGAGGAGACGGCACATTGGCTTCTCCTCCGCCCGGTCGGGTAGCAGCGAACGAGAGAAAAAAAAATGAATATTTATTTCCAAAAGTGTCAATAAAGTGAACCGTTTCGCGAAGCTCCGGGTGAACCAAAGGCGACACACAAAAGCGCCTGAGTCAACCAACGGTAAGTGGGGGGGAGAAGGTGGGGCAGCCATTCGAATGACGATGCTGTCAATGATGATAAGAAACTGCGTCGGTTGGTGGAAGCATCAGCGCGACAAAGACGCGCTAAAGTCGCGCGTGTTCCGAATACAATTGTGCGATTCGAGCTGACGAACGAGACAAGAAGTGCAAACGTGATTCGAGAAATGAGCATTTCCTGGACAAACGGCAAAAAAGGAGACTTAGTTGAAATTGAACCTTTCCGGATTTGCAGACATTTTTTCAATAGTTATTTGGTAGCTTTGCTCAGAGGGGCATCTTAAAGTACGTCACGCGTCATGGAAAACTGGGACGATTTTTGACTAAGAGAGGGAAGGCGGTTGGAAGTTGTGCGATTTCACAGGGATAATATTCTAAAATGAATTTTATACATTTTCCATTCATGTTGTAATCACCATTATACGTATCGTCAGTGTATAATGCTAGTGTAATGGAAGAAACCATTCAAACTTGAAACAACCATAAATAGCGTATTCTATATGATAATGATTTCATAAAAAAAGAAATTAACAATGCCGTATAGTATATCCCTTGCTTATTCATCGTTTGATATAACGAAGGAAAGATATAAATTATGGTCACGATAAACAAAAAAAAAACAGGAAACTGTTTTAACAATACGAATTTTTAAGTTTATCATCACAAAATGTATGATTCATGTAATAATACTGATCATTATAATATGTATTTTAAAGGGGCGGTTTTATCAGTCTACGTGAAGGTATGTTGCAATTTAATTAAGAAGACTTTACTTTCTAACTGAATTTTAATCCACTTGTGAACAGTATTGTTGACTTAAATAATATACCTTTGATTGTCAATTTTAACGGTTTTTGAGTCCGCTGATCTCTTATTACAGTATTTCTAGTATATCCTAGTTTACTTAAAGTTCCATAAATCAAGGTGTTTTTTTGTTGGATTACCTTTGCTTTGGTTTAGATTTACTCTTGCTGGTATTTTTTAATTATGTCCCCTCTATTTCACAAGGAAAAGCTTTTTATAAAACCACATCAAAGGTGTACTTTAATTTACTTAGATTAAGAGAAAAAAAAACGGGAGAAGTATTATTCATTATTGTATCATGATTTTAGCAGTTATTATCATGATTGAAATTCTCATATAATATTACTATACACAAGTAACCATTAAGCACTAAAAGTGGCATTATATCAGCATTATATCTGCATATAAAGCTGCACTTAAATGTCTCGAAGCGCTATATTCAGATATAATGCTAATATAATTCTAAGAAAGGCAAAATAACGTGCTTATATAGAGTAGAAGTGACAGCTCGTGAATAGCATTAGTAATGCTATATTAATGCACCTCAACATATGTGTCAGTTTTGATAGCCCGTTTTTGGCACTACTAATGCTATTACGCTGCATTTATCAACTGTCTATTTCCGATTTATTTTAAGAACTGTTTCTTTTTTTTGCTTCTTCTTATTGATGGTATTAGCAAAATAAAGGAGGATAACGCATGAAATAATGAGCTATACATAAACCATTTAGTGTAAATTCATATTATTAGTAATGAACGCGTTTATTAGTATGCGTAAAATTTTGTAAATTCAATATACTGCGAAAATATCCAGTACTGCGTCTTGAACCAAGGTATCATCATGCATGGTTAGACCGCTGCGTGTGCTGCCTGTGCCTGGCTATAAGCGGTTCCAGAATTGTTATAGCTTTCATCTCCGTATCTACAAAAGAATTTAAAGGCGTAGAACTGGCCAATGGAGATGTTGTTGTTTCTTGAACCAAATCATCAATATGTGTGTTAAGTTTAGAAGTATCGTAGTTTCGATACAATTTAATTTTACGTCTATAACTTCCACTTTTCAAAGTTTTTTTTTCCACTTATTCTCGTCCATAGAGGTTTATGTTGACTCCAAATTACTTTTCAATGCTTTTGTAAACAAGTTCTTAGCATTATTTGATAGCCTTATATGAGCACTAAATGCAGATATAAAGCATGTATGCTGTGAACATGATAAATACTTGTATGCATTATAACAGCCATATATGCGCATATAATGCTGGCGATAATGCTACGTTTTGGTTGGAGCTTGAATGCATTTGTGCTGCTAATATGAAGCTTGCATGCCTAACATATGCTAATATAGAACTTTTAAGCAACATTTATGCTGATATAGTGCTATTATCGAGCGAAAGCCTAATGCTTATGGTTACTTGGGACTGTAACCGTATCTAATATCTCTTTAAATGGTATTTATTATTAAATTATGTTACGTATATCGTAATGGTTGAAATTTTGTTTTATGATATAACCAGAACTGAACGATACCACCTAAAGTAAAGCTGCAGAAAAATATATTATTCAAAAATTATTTACTGTATAATACGCCGGAAATTTTGTTCGAGAAAAAGTCATTTTTTGTATGGTAACGATACTTAACAACCTATTAGTGTTATGGTAAGATATTGATTTACCATTACATATATATCCTTTACCTTAAGTTTAAAAAAGTTGGAAGATAACTTGAATAATTATGAAACGATAAATGGTATAATAACTTTAAAATACTTGTTTATGCGGGTAGCTGCATATGTATTTGAAAACATTGGTAAAAGAAAGTACTGTATTATTTAAGCTTGGATTTAACTGATTCTCATTTCCTGAACTTAGCACAATCATACTCTGAGAAAAATTCTATCGTTATAACGATAATTAAATCATAATTTCTCATCACCACGAATCTCAAGGAGTAGACAGCACTTTTTTTTTGCTAGGACAAAGCTGTGAAGAGAAAGTATTGATAGCTCCGTTAGAGCACGGCAGGCTGTGAAAATTGAATAGAATACTAGAGGGTTGGAGCTGTTTAGTGGAATACCTGTAACTAGAAATTAGAAGAAAAATTAGTATCTTCCATTTAATTCCAACTACCTTTGCTTATCTTCGACAGATACGCGTATTTCGTCTACAATGTGCAGACTTCTTCAGTGTCTCGCACTAAAGTCGAGTTATTAGTACAAGACACTGAAGAAGTCTGCACATTGTAGACGAAATACGCGTATCTGTCGAAGATAAGCAAAGGTAGTTGGAATTAAATGGAAGATACTAATTTTTCTTCTAATTTCTAGTGAATAGAATAGTTTTTTGAAATTGAGCGGAGGGCATTGTGGGGTATTATTTCGAAACACGCACACAATCTTTTGCCAAACATCCCCATGCGGAGTAGGTCAAGGCAGGAACGAATCCACCACCTTGACTGGCATTTTTAGTTGCCTATCATCCGACTATCATAGAAGGTTCATAATCACTATCCAGTATTTTACGCGAACTCATGGCCGTCTCGGTTGAGCTCGGTTTCTGGTAGGGAGCAAGCGATTTGACGTATGGCTTAGGTCGTTTGACAACTAATCGATAAGATTTGATCGATTCTCTGTCTTGAGAGCTTGCTAACAGAAACCGAGCTCAACCAAGTCGGCCATTGGAACTAGAACTAGTAAAATGCTGGATACTGCAATAGTCATCCTAACCCCTATTAATGGTAAAACTGACTGTAAAATTTGTCTCTGTGTAGAGTCTCAATGAGTTGATCCCACGGATGCCGTATTTCCAGACATTTCTGTAAATTTGTAGACTTTTTTTTTGTTTCTTGATTATCGAGATTTTCAGCCTCGGGCTGGTTCATCTCCCGTCGTAGGCACTCAAACACCACTTTTGGGCATTTTCGTAAGTTCTCCGGGGGTGATATTCGAACTCGTGACTTTGGCGTGAGAAGTATGGATGTTAACCAATACGCCGGGGTCGCCCCCGTTAAAACAAATTTGTAAAATTTTTATTTTTGTTGCAGACTTTTTAACGATGCAGACATTTAGCAGACATTTGATTTATGTTGCAGACTTCTGAAGTTTGGATTTAAAGGATCTGAACAGTAGAGTTGATACGGTAAGAAGCTTTGTTGGAATATTTTGAAATAGCGTAGGTATAATTTATTTTTAAAGTAGTAATCCTTGAGGAAACGAAAGCAGTGGGTCAGTTGGAGACACAATCGACCTGGAGATAAGCAGCGTATGAGTCCTTTCAGAGGGTAACATGAAGTCTCTACCTATGGTAATGTTTAATCCCATGCGTAAGAGATAGGGTTAATAAATGCAATTTTCTAATCCATCCATCTACAAAAAAAAATACAACCAAAATACAATAATCTTCACTGCCATTGTCATCATGAAAATTACTGACAAAGCGTTGGTAATATTGATTCATTGCCATTAAATTACAACGAAAATCGAGTTTCACAACAATACAAATCATATTTGAGAAATTTACCGAAGCAAAGGGATTGCTGAATAATTTAACCAACTCTGTATGTCAACTTAACCATAAATACAAGCTTTTAAAAATATATACCTCCGTATTTTGACAGAATGTTTGAGGGTGTGTTGATTTAAGTTTCATTTTTAGAGGCAAATGATTAAGATTGGCACCGAGCTTGAGACATGTGTACCAGTACTTCATGAGCCAAAAAATATATTCATTTTATTCAGATAAGATACAGCTAGATAAGACCAAAGTGGCTGAGGTTAAAAAAAAATCTTATTTCTTATACTAGACTGAAATACCGCATAAAATACATAATACTCAAAGAAAACTCAATTCTCCAATAAATAAACGGACACGATATAACAAAAATATTAAAACAAATATACAAAATGCACCTTTTCAATACCGATAGATGCATCAAAGATACGCAAGTTGACCGCCCGTCGAAGCTACAAAAAAAAATCCTTCCTACCAAAACATTTTATTCAATAACTATAAATTTCATTGCAATGTTTTTCTTATAAATGAAATCAAAAAAAATTAATTCAACTTCTTAATTCATGTAACGTAAAATTGCTCAGTAATTCATTGTAATTTAATGGATATTTTTTGACAAAGAAAAAAAATCTATTCAGTTTGGGCTTCAAATGGTGAGTTGACAACTTGGCAGGAGGGTGCGACCGACCTCTGGTCCTCACAAGTTCCTACCTCACGCCTCCACGAGTCATATGATCACAAAAGACTGCCAGCTGAAACATGGAGACGCTGGTTGGCGTAGCCTGGGCAATGTTGTCAATCCGACAATAGCGAAGTGAGGGGGTGCGACCGGTACATCATATCATAATTTTCCATTCTCATATCTTTCAGGTCTTCCAGGTCGTCAGGTATTATAAAATAATTTAAAATTTAAAATTCTTTTTTTTTTTCATGGCGGTCATACATTGCCTAAATTTTCTGGTTCATAATGGATGCGCAAGTTTGTCTACAATTGCAACAAAACAGCAGTCGGCACACATGTAATTTTCAATTCATATTACAATATACCCTCACTATATATTTTATCTTATAGGACATTGTTTATTCATAGCTTAATTCTGTATATTTCATTACATGTATTACGCCAGAAAGGTAAATTTCTCTCAGGCACCATACAGTTTAGGAGAGGAGGTCTTGCGGTTATAGGATGATCATCTTCTGGTAGAAGCAGCAGTAAGAATGGGGATCAATTTTCAGCTGTATCTAGCACCGTCGGAGTGGCCTTCTCGAAAGTAGCAATGGATGTATATATAGATGTGTAGATACTAGTATGTGTTATTATATGATGCATGTTTTTACAAGCTTTAGCATATTTTCATTAATAGAAATGTTGACGACTCCTCTCGACCACTCAACCTTTAATTCCTTCATTATATTTTCCATTAAATGACGTAATATGACCTTAACATTTCAGTACACGATCATCAACTACTATTTGAGCGGTTCAGAGGAACACAGCTGTTCATCATTATTAATTGCATATCATAAATATAATATTATGGAAGAAGTAATAAAATAATTAATAAAATTTTAATTGCTTCAGATTGGTAGATCCGGCCGGTATAGTTATTTTATTACATTATATCAAATAATAATCAAAATTAATAAATGCTCTTCATTCCAGAAGGTTACATATATATATGTCATGATTAAATACGTAATAATATAATATTATGGTTTTATATACAATTGAATGCTTTATTGATATTTATACCTCAACTGAATAACAAGATGACCTTCACATTCCAGAGATACAGTCACCTATCAGTGATACAAGAGTGGTACGAAGCTGCATATTATTATTACTGCCTTAATATTATTATTTCAGCAGGTTAATTAATTTAGTTTAACATGGTTATCATAGGCTCGTGAACTCCAACTATTACATAATTTAACTAAATATCCTCATATAAATTTTGCTCTACTATATATTCATATATAACATATTATTATTACATTACATCTATATTTATATAAATATAATAAATACTGGGTTGGGAGGGAGCACCAGGGTATCATTCAAGCTGAAACTGGACGATGGTTTGATTGACTGCCTGAGTCTAGGAGGGAATAAATGGCATCATTTTCTACATCCTACCGATTTGATTGTGATGCTGTATATTCTACTCCAACAGTTTCGAGGAGAGTGACGCGCCCTTCTTAACAAGCCATCCTGTAGAAAGCTTAATGAGTATTGCGAATTGTGTTATTCGGATTTGTTGGATCATATCGTTGGAAGGAGATTCTTAATTTCCCGTGGATTTCGTGTAAGTGTCTCTGCTTACGGGTCCACCCCTCCGTTTTTGGCCCTTCTATACAGCGATAGTGCGAATTCAGATCGGTGGCCCAATTTGATCTTGCTATTAAGTGGAGCTGCATCCAAGCCAAGGGCTAGAGGGGATGGTGGCTACCATACATACATACATACAAGAAAAAAAATCTATTCAATTTATCAAATGAAAACTATATTTTGATTTTAAAAAACAAAACTGCAAAAAACCGTAATAGTGAAAAAAATGTGCACATAATCCCAGAAATCGATGCAGGAATGTTTACGAAATCACAAATATAGCGAAAATAACATACCTCGCTCTCTTATTACGCCTTGTCGTTAAAAGAAGTCAAATTTTGCAAAAAAAATAATAATAAACAGACTTTTTTTACAAACATTCCCAGACATTTCGAATGTTTATCACAGACATTTGAAAATAATATGTGGCATCTTTGGTTGATGCAAATTATTTCAAAATGGGTAATCTCTTCTAATCAATGGTTTCTCTCAAGTAAGCGTGTAGACGTTTGTTTATGAATAGAAAGTGACAGCTATTTTCATTCATTCAGTAATCTAGATTGTTAAAGTGAAATTTTTTGATTATTGAGTGCTAGGAAAGTGGTTTTAGCGGATCAGCATGCTTAAAAATGAATTATTCATCGTGCTGTACAATGCGTACGGAAAAGCATATCCGGAAGTGAAAAAATCTTTGTGCTAAACCGATGCCGTGACGTTCCGGAATCAGACGAAAGGCCAACACTCTGCAGATAAGCAAGCAGTATTACTTCGGTCTAAAATTTGTTAGTACTGCGTTTAAGAAATAGATGTAGGGGGCTGTTCATAAACCACGTAGACAATTAGGGGGGGGGGAGGGGTTTCGAAAAAGTCTACGTTTGTCTACGATGGGGGAGGGGGGGATATACCAAAAGTCTACGTAGACCTTTTTTCTCTCTACAAAACGGATATTCATACCCTTCACGCAGAGAAAAATACCTTCATAACAAACATATTCTAGGTAAATCCAAACATACAATTATTTTATTTTGGCCGCAAACATAAACTTGCTTTCTTTCTAACATATTCTATGTTTAAAACCAAAACTAGTAGCACATTGTTGCCATTCGGTTGAGATATTATATATATGACTTGCTAAGTCATAATCAAGCCACTACAACTAATAAAGGTCATAGTGTGCTACATGGGAAGTGACATCGATGTTTGAAATTAAAATCATATTAGGGATTTTACTGGTTGCGTTCTAAATTTAATATATTTATTCTATGAGTCTTGGTTATCTTAGTCCTAGATTGAGCTTAAATGTTAACATTTTCCAGTTTCAAGAAGTTTGCTCAGAGATGCACAGCACACATTTTCGAGCCCTGAACTTTGTAAAAATTGAAGCAATACATCAAATCAGTAGAATATGGCAGCTAATTAAATGATGGAGCATAACATCCCGTTCACACTACAACCTATATTACGTGATATAGACTATCTTCATATTAGCATCTATATATCTAAAGACTGTCTACGTTAAATTTCAGACACCAAAATAATAGTAGCAAAACAAAATTTACACATTATTCAAAAGTACCGATTGTTTATTTCACAATAATAGATTCATATCTACAATAGAAAAAGTTGATAAAGATGTTAATCCTTCTTTCTGTTAAACTCTCGAACTACCTGTGGTATACCCGCGATCAGGTTCCGTACGGTATCCTCGGAATCGCCCGCCGTGACGATTCTCCATCTTCTCTTGAAATCATTGGTGCAATTTGTTTTCTTCTTAGTTAGAAGAGTTTCTGATTGACTAGAGCCCAGAACTTTTCTATTGGGCGAAGTTCTGGACAGTTTGGTGAAACAAACAACAGAAAACAACGAATAGATTTGTTAATCCTACCTATGATTTCATGATATGAACGAAAATTAATTTTCAGTAACTATAAATTAGAAGAAAAATTAGTAATCTCCATTTAATTCCAACTACCTTTGCTTATCTTCGACAGATACGCGTATTTCGTCTACAATGTGCAGACTTCTTCAGTGTCTCGTACTAATTTTCAGTGCAACCACCCAAAAAAACACATCTCTGTCATAATTGCAGAAACTTGATTGTGACTTAATTGAGTCACATTGTAGTTACTTTGACTTATTTTCAACAAGTGTGCAACTAGGGCATTGAGTATTTTTATTTATACGTGAATGAGATGATATTTGATAGTTAACTTGCTCCCATTTGACAATCATTTAGTAGAGGTTTTTAGCGCATGTAGGACAAGGTAGAAAATACAATAAGAGGTCTGGGAAGACGTCAACTTGCTTTGGAAAACTTTCAAAGAAGATAAACTGAACTTGATACCTAAAGTGAAAACAAAAATAGCCGCATATGCTTTTATTGTGGACTGAATTTTGCGACAAAAGTGAACGCAAATCAACGCAAAAGCATTCACAAGGCAGATATTTCGTCGATGATAATAAGGCCACTCAAGATTCTGTAGCAACGCCAGGAAGAAATTTTTTGTGAGGTTGGCTTTGTCGAAATCATTGGACTTGACATCCAAAAAACAATTCCACCAGAACCCTAGTAGCATACCACGATCAGTTGCAGCAACTTGATTATGACTAACAAAAGCACATTTATGTTTTTTCAACTTAATGACAACATGTGTGCTACTAGGGAACTTCCGCTGATGAACTTTAATTATTGGTTCAAGCAGCCATGATGTGGGCATCTTTAGCATTTGCATAATTGATTGTAGTTTTTTTTATTTATGCAGTATTTTTATGAATAACTGAATAACCTGATTGTTTGAGTTTTATTTAATAAACCGTTCCTCAAACCGCCACAACCACATATTGTAGAACATTTTCCATAAATTAAAAAAAAAATGAATTTGATAAAGTCTACGTAGACTTTAAGGGGGGGGGGGGGTTGGAAAAAGTCCACGAAAGTCTACGATGGGGGAGGGGGGGGGGGTTGAAAGTGTCAAATTTCGGTCTACGTGGTTTATGAACAGTCCCTAGTTGGATTGTGATTGATGCTTGCCTTTGTCAAGCTGCTTGTAGAAATGGCTTGAAAATGGGCAATCTTTGACGAAGTGCACACGCTATTTCTAAACAACCCAAATTCGAGTACGATTGACTCAAATTCGTCGGAAGTATGGCTACGCAAAAGTGAGTGAAGAAGCTTACAAGTAACACGTTGCCAATTAGTAAACATCGATCGAATTCAAGCCGATGTTTACAGTTTGTCATCTTAGCACTACGAAGATACTTCAGCTGCTTTGATTGCTGACCTACCTGGATCTGCCCGACGAAGATGATTGTTTCTTCTCCACCAGTGTCGTGTCGTGTTTAAGTTTCGACAGGCATTTGATGACTAAGCTCTCGAAATTGACCGCTGCCGTTGTGTCTGTTTCCTGTTCTAACAGCAATCTGGTCTAAACAACGTCTACATTTTTGGATGATTGCGTTCAGCAAACAAAAATGGGCCCCTTGAACTGGTCGATGGTCAGCTTGTTGAGCACGAAGTCCTTACACTGGCGATGGACAATGCCGACGTAGGGTCGGTAAGGTAGTCGTCTGCTTCATGCTTCACAATTTGGAGGCAATCGTACTGTTGGCTGAATTGAGAGTTGTGGAGCCAAAAATTGGATTTCAGCTTGGTGACAACTTCTTGAAAAATAAAATTTCATGAATGTTGTGGCAAGAGATAGTTTAACACCTGCATGCCTGACCCCTCTGGATTATTATTTGCCTGTCATTCTGCGAAATCTTTACATAATTCGATGCAACCTTTTGCAAACGATCACAAATTTGTCCTTATTTTTGATACAGTATCGGACATTCCGGAATTTTACGTAGTTCCGGTTATATACAGGGGAACCATGGGGTAAATACCCTTCCCGAAACACTGACCAGGATCAAAACTGTACCAAAACATGGCTTGCGACACCTCAAACTTCGCTCGAATCAAGCCTGTTGCATGAAAGATTGCAAACATTGATGTATGGCTCATGAAAGATTGCAAACAATTTCGTTGTTTACACCTCCTTTGGCTAGGAATCAAACGAGGAAAAATTTTACCCGCTTGTTGATTTTTTTATTCTCTTGGTTTTGATTAATCGCTGTTGATCCCTTTAGTGGGTATAGTTCACCGCAGCTGACGCTGAATTTGATCGCGAAATAAGTTCCGGAGAGAAATCTGTCGGCGAATCTTCCGACATTACCAATAACATTCCTAAACCTAGCCCAAAAAGCTTGACTGTAGCTTAACTGTGTTTTGAGAATCCCGGCCATACTTCCGAATACGATGGTGAGTTTAATTTTGGATAAGCTTTGCCTTTGTTTGTTGATCCGTGGAAGCAGGAGCAAAGGGTAGGGATCTGCGTTGACTCGATCCCCCTTTTTCGTTATAGATACATTTCAGCGAAAAACACGAAACTTTTTGGGGGTTTTGCACAGGCTCATGGCAAACCTTCCTCATTAAATTTGTTCATACTCAAAAAACTCCAAAATGATGCAAAAAATCTCAAAATTACGTTTTTCTGAAGAATGCCATCATTTTCTACAAATTTCCAGTATTTCAATTCAAAAAAATAGGCCGCACTTGATCCTCCGTTTTCGGAAAAGCATGGAAATAATGTTTATCTTGTACATTTTGAAGTGTAAAATTTCGTTTTTCTGTATGGTTAGACATGCTCAAATAGAGTTCTATTATTATCACAACTAATTTTCAAGTGTACCTAAACTGAGCTTGACACCTGGTATCAAATAAATTAAAAATTCTACATTTATCGAATCAATTAAATAGTTTGAATCTAAGTGTTCACAGCTCTCAGCAGCGAGTTTTTGATGCGCTTCGATTTCGATTTTGACGCAAATCCGTAAATAGTTATTAAGGATTTCAAAAAAAAACATTTGAAAAGTCCAAGATGCTCAAAATAATCATATTGTGACATATAAACAAACATATTGTAACAAATAAACACATTGTATTTTTTTTTCTCGCTTCTAAACCTGAAGCAAACGTCACCAGAGATGGCATTTCGCACTAATATTACACCGGCGCGTGAGATTTGTACCTTCACAGAGGATACAACCATAACTCACGGCAGATAATGCAAAGTGCTCTTTTATTCGGTGGTAAATAGACAGAGTAAAAGTGTGCGCCTGTGATGGGATGTGAATCAATATCTCTTCCAAACGACCGTTCTCACGTGCTCTCATCTGTCTTCGCCCAAGTGATCTCGCCTTTGATCACTGCCGCGTACACTTGTGCGAGGACGCACCAGTGCTCTTTCTGTGATTCGCTGGTGCGATTTAAAGGGAAAGCGTCTTCGGAGTTGTAGAAAATCTCCGCAAAAAGGACAATATGCATCTTTCTTCCTCTTTTATGTAGCGTCAAAGTGAATTTGCAATCACTGCTGTATATTAGCAGAAGAACTCACGACAGTGAGCTCACTGGGGCGCACGCGTCAGGGAGTTTATCTGCATTCGCTTCTGTGAATTTGAGAGCTCTATTTCTCACTCTAGTTCGATCGAGAGTTATGTGAATAAGAAGCATTTTTTTACACTCACATGCGCTACCCGCATGCAAACACGGTGGTGAATATTGACAAGAGCAAAGAGCTCTCTTGGAGGTAGGAAGAGTGTTTGGAAATATTATATTCTCGCTCTACCACACTGAGGATATGGACATCACTGAATGTCACCTTTGCAATACCTTGTTTAAAGACGAATCATTATGGGAAATTAACTATAAATTATCCATTCAAGATTCAACCACCGAGCGGCAGAATCGTTAGTTTGTGATACAAATAAGGACAGAAAATTAACGTTCAGAATTCACTGTATTTAACTAAATGTTAAATATATTAATTCATATGTGTTTAACTAGATGCATGGCTTAATATTTAACTTATATATGATTCTCCAGACCACTCTGACCTTTGAAGAGGAATCTTGTTTTGAGGATTCGTGTTTTTTTCGAGAATTTGAATATTTTGTGAACAAATAAACGGTTGTACTATAAGCCACGAAGAAAATTTTTAATTACTGGCAACCATGAACGTTTCTTTTTCATGATGCACCAATACTACCACATGAGAGCAAAAAAGCGTGTGTACTACTACATGCATGTTGAATACTGAGGATTCAAGGGAGTTTCAGCTTAAGATCACCTCAACCAAGTAAGATTCAAGCTTTTGGATTCAGCTTTTGGTAAATTCGTTAATTGTTTCTGGAAATGAGTTTCGCCATAGAAGAAAATAGACCTAACGCGCTTTAATGGAAACTATTCTCATGAAGATGAATCGTACAGTCTTTCACAAAATAAAGACTAAAAATAACTTTGCCATTATCCTTACGTTTTTCGGGACCTTATAAATATGAAGCCACATTCTCATTTCTGCCAAATTGTTGACAAATTAATCCCAGGTCACCGGGATGACCTGAATTAATTGAGAGTGAATCAACGCATAGTCAAAACTGATCTGAGGATGCCCAATAAAATAACCCAAGACTTTGAGACGGTCTCAAAACTTTATTTTTGTATCGATTTTGCAATCCTCAAAAGAAATAAATAAATTTATAGAACAACTGGCCATTCTGGGCACATACGAATCCAGAACCGGATCTGGTATGCATCCGAAGAGGACAATTTTTGAACCTCATATAGATGTACCGTTCTACGGCTCGGAATTCACAATTTCCAATACTGATCTTCAAAACCATAGACCTACCAGTGAATTTGGCAACATCCGGATACTCTGGAACCAGTTACGGTTGGGCTCAAGGAGGACAATTTTGGAGCTTCAAGTGTTTGCTTCGTTCGACGGCTTAAAATTAATGGTTTTGAATACTGATATCCAAAAACATCATGCCAAAGACCAATCAGGATATTTGGCCATATCTGGATACTCTGGAACCGGTTTCGTTAGGGCTCAAAGAGAAATATTTTGGAACCCCAAATATTTGTACCGTTGTGTGGCTCCAAATTCATGGTTTTGAATACTGACATCCGAAAACATCGTGCCATAGACCTACCAATTAATTTAATATACATTATAAATATATACAGGTTATATTATATCAACAGGTTCCA
This sequence comes from Aedes japonicus, assembly GCA_034211315.2. NCBI lineage: Eukaryota > Metazoa > Arthropoda > Insecta > Diptera > Culicidae > Aedes > Aedes japonicus. The sequence goes on from JASCZW010005362.1 coordinate 189,176, forward strand.
AAATTGTCATCTTCGGGCCCTACTGGAACCGGTTCCAGAGTATCCGGATGTGGCACGATGTTTTAGGATATCAATATTAGAAATCACGAATTTTGAGTCATCGAACGGTACAGATATACGAGGTTCCAAAATTTTCCTCTTCGGATTCATACTGGAACCGGTTCTGGGCTCCTATGTGCAGTGTTGGTAGCGGGTCACTTTTTAGTGACTTGGCTCAATTTTGAGTCTTGTCACTAAAAAGTCACTATTTGCATCCAAATGTCACTGAAGTCCCTATTTTTCGGAAAATGGTCACTAAAGTCACTATTTTCGCACCGTATTTTTTGATCTAGAAGGTTGGTGCGAACCATCGTCGTTAGAGTTTGTAAGCCCAATGTGTGGCATGCCAGTACTTCACTTACAGCGGACATTTAAAACAATATTGAGAACTTTCTACTTGTCCTTTCAGGCGTAACTTATACAAGCAATTTGGTGAATTCTGTTGGATTGGTGATTCTGTTGATACTGCATAACATAGAAATTATTGAATAAAGTTGGAAATCTGGTTTAGAGATGTGCTGGGTCGTCCAAACAACCCAGGAGATTAGAACTTAAAATGTACAGTTGTAACAGTAGCTTTATCCTCTATAACATGTTATGATATGTATTCAAATATATTCAATGAATGTCTTGGAAGACCAACAGACACTATGAGATAATCTTGGGATATTATATGCCAAACAAACTAACTTAATTTTATATAGCCCAGAAAGATATTGTTACAATTGTAGACCTTAAATTTTGAAGGAAAGTTTGAATGAACTGAAACTAGCAAGGTTATCCTATGATGTCTGTGGACGTATCAGCATATTCATTGAATGTGTTTAAATATTTATCGTAGCTTTGTATAGCCCAAAATGCTAGTTTACTTCTGTATATCTTAAGTTCTGAATTCAAGATCAATTTTTATGAACCTCAAAATCCCAAGATATCTCATTATATAAGTTGACCTTCCGAAACATTCACATTATTTGGTCAAATACATATTGTTACTTTGTTTAGTCCAAAAATCTGATGATTTTTAGATATAATTCCAAATTTAAAGTTTTGGATAACCTAGAACATCCGAAGATTATCTCATAATGTCTGTTGTTCTTGCAAAATATTCGTTTTCGTTACAATTGTTGGGCCTATGTTCTCAAGGATAGTTTGGATGACCTAGAACATGTTATATTTCTCTAAAGTGTTTTTTTGTCACTCTAAGAATATGAATTAAATATGTTTGTATATTTATTGTAACTTTGTATCGCCTAAATCTACTGTTACAACTGTAAATTTTAATTTCTGAACGCCAAGACAGTTTGGATGACCTAGACCATCACAAGATTATCTTCTTATGTATTTTTACGTTCGAAAATATTCACTAAATATATTTTAATACGTGACCTAACTTTGTATTCCCCAAAAACTACTGTTACTGCTGTAACGAGAATTTGATTGTACGTATACAAATGTACAATATTCTTAAACAACGGCTTACACTATTAATAAGGCATTTATTTTTTCTTCATATCCAGGATGTTCTTGGTCGTCAATTAGGCCTTCAACTCATAATTTTTTTCTATATTTTCCATATAGAAGAATTGATGGAAAACAAATTTGCCGAAACAGTGTACACTTTTATTCAAACTGTGTGATTGTATACAGCCATTGGGGTCATATATTACCCCTTAGACCTGAAGGAGTTAATTTACTTTTTAAAACAATGTTTATGATTTATTCAATAGTACGTGGCCTGAAATCGATTCGAATCAATTTCTATTGAAATTTATGCGTAGAAATACTTTCGATCGATTGGTGTAAAATTTTTGAAAACAAATTGAGAAATGACTGAGATATTAATGCTCAAAACCTGACAACTTTTCGTGACAATCGTAATGTGATTTTTTTTTAATTTTACTGATAAAGATGTATTCCCAGGTCAAAAGTCTGGTTTGCAGAACTCGTTTATAAAATATTGCCAATGCCTCAACCCACCAGCTGGATGCATACAGTGAAAGCTCCAAGTATGTTGTGAAAATCGCCAAGTTACTTCCGATTCAGGTCAACTATGATCTTCTTATTAACGAATGGAACTTGTTAAAACGCTTGGTGCTGACTTTGAGTACAGAGTACAGAATTGAGGAGTATTGGAACCAGTTTTTACTAAGAAAACGGGTGAGCCAAAATACCTTGAGGTGCTTAAATTAGTGAAAACAGCTTCACATGGCAACGGCTCAAAAAAGGAATTGAGAAGCACGATATGTCCGATATAATTCTAGCACAGACCATGCTGGAAGGCGTCTTCACAAAAACGAGCTGCGGACCAAGTCTAGGAGGTTGCAGAGAAAAAAAAAGTCGCTTGATTTCGTCGCTTCTTTACAAAAAAAAAACACAAAAAGTGACACTGCGTCGCGGTATTATTCATTTTTGCAAACTGGGGGTGATCACTTAGTAAATTTTTACTGTACTTATATAACAAACGTATAAAAGATCAAAAAAATACTAAATTTTGGAAATCACTTTTTAGTCACTATTTGGTCACTATTTTTATTATTTTAGTCACTTAAGTCACTATAATTTATCCATAAACCCGCTACCAGCCCTGCTATGTGCCCAGAATGGCCAGTTTAAAAAAAAAACAGGCCAGCATGTCGTTTTTCGAATCAAAATTTATTATTTGAGGCCAATATATCAAAAATCAATTCAAAACTAAATTTTTGGTAGCGAAGCAAAGTCTGAGGTCATTTTTAAATAAATAAATTCAATACAATAAAAAAATCAATAAATTAATTAATCAATGAAGCGGATCTTCTTCAAGTAAGTTTTTCTTGTTTTTCTTTGACAGCTTGAGTCTAAAATTTTAGTTGCCACCCGTTATGAAAGAAGAATCAGTTGACGCACTGGACGCTGCAAAAACGTACCCGATCGAAGCAATCGCAGACCACTTGCAGTGTTCGCGGATCAAAGATTGCTTGGATCGATTATTTGGGATATTTGTTCTAATTTTTGAAAGTTTTTTTATGAATTAATAATAATAAGTAAAAGAAGTGAAATCAAAAATGTTATAGGAAATGAACAGAAAGATTTAATTTCAACTACCTTTATTGCTTATCTTGACAGATAAGCGTATTTCGTCTACAATGTGCAGACTTTTTCAGTGTCGTGTACTAATACAGTGTTATTTTGAGCAAAATTTGCGTGACGTACTAAAAGGATGACCCTTTAACACATTTGAATAATTGCCTCAACGTGATTAATAAGAATCTGTTCAAAAGCACAATCAATCCAAAAATTATTACTCCTTCGAATTGAGGACCGGTTAGATGAATAAAAGAGCGCAAAAACCGTCTTGCCTTGCGTGAACTTCGTTTGTTGATATTCAACGTTCGTTCTCTCAGTAAGCATATATATTTGAACACTGAGCGAGTAGCGAATAACAATTCCGAAACTTTCCGACTATGACTCTGCAAAAATGCCAAAGTACAGTTCGGGAGCGCTTTTTCGTTCCGAAACTCAAAACTCAACGCCCCGGGGCAGCCCTAATCCCAGCCGCCGTTCCCAGTCTATTCTTCCGGAGCTTCCTGAACTTTCCCACACGCCCACATTCGGTTGTCGACAGACGATAAAATTTCTCGTCATCGCTCAGTCAGAGAACAACCCGTGCTAAACACAATGCAAGTCCGTGTCAGTCTGTGAATTTGAGCATAGAGTTTCCACCTTCTTGGCTACTCTGCATTTGATTGGGCCAATGCCATTGTGTCTGATCCCGGTTGGCTTCTTGTTTATTTATTTTAGCATGGGAAATTCTCCTGCCCCCCTCTTGGTCCGAAAATGCGGGGGGAACTTCATTTATGCCGATTTCAGCTTACATGTCGAATGTTCTAGCCAGAGCCCGGTTGAGTAACCTTTCGGTTCGTTCCATTGTGATTCGGTTTTTATGCAATTTCGCACGTTTAACGAAAAACGGAAAGTTGGACGAATTTTCTTCTAAAAAGGCAAATTTCGCCTCATTGTTAAGTTTTCCGCCCTTTTGTCGTCCGTTGGTTGGAGAGCAGAAAATTTTCTTCGCTCGGTAAGTTTCTTTCTCCTGGCGTCTCTGTCACCGGGTGGGAGATATCGATTCGAGGAAACTTTTCCACAATGGCTCTCGTCTTGTCATTTTATCCTTTTACCTCCAACCATCGTCGGGAATCACCGAGGGTCTAACCTTGATCAACCGCATTACCAACGGACGCCAATAATGGAGCAAACCCGAAACGGTCCTCCTCGTGAGGGGGGAGGGGACTGGTCGGGGAAAATAGGCGCACACAAGGTGGCAGTTGACCTCCTTATCGTTCACCCGTGTTGCTTCATTATTTACGTTCCTATGTTCCGTTTCCGTCGTCCGGGCCACTTTCTCTCTGGGTGTCCTCGATTGGGGAATGGACTTTTTATTTTCACCGTCAACTCAGGACTTCGGCCGCATCGAGAGAATAGTGTTTGTTTTTCCGTTTGGTTCCGTTTTAATCACTTGTGGAGCGTATTTCGTATCCTTCGTCCGTCGTCGTCGTCGTCGCTTCGGAGGATGGTGGCATTTTCATTTTGTAATTCACTGTGCTTGTGAGCTATCGTGGCGCCACCGATCGTCGTTCGTTGCCTGCGTGGTGTCCCGGGGAGTAAAGGGATGTCCTTCGGTTTAGTAGTTTGTGTTTTTTTTTCTTCTAATTATACCTCAGTTGGAAACTTTTTCTTGGTTTGTCCTCGGTGTTTGGGGTTGTATAATCCATGGAAGAGGAGAAGCTGGATTGGGGAGAAACTGTCGGATTTTTTGCGTTGTGAAATGAAGGACAACATGGTGGGTGAAACGAAGACTGGGAAATTTAAAATAAGCCTAATGAGAAAGAGAAAAAGGGAAAGCGAGATTTAGAAAATGAAACCAACCAAAGATTACCAATGAGGACGAAAATGTTATATAAATTGATTATGTATGTTTGGAGTGTTTTTTCAGGTTGGTTAATAACTGTGTCTCATTTAATAACTCATAAAGCGTTTCGAGTCAGTGAAGATTAACTTTATTCGTTTTGAAAATCTCAGCTGTTAAAATCAAGAGCGATCAACAAATCAGCTCATATTGCTTCTATGAATACTCGTTTCTTGATACACATTAGAGTTTGAGTTTACAGGGCAGCTTTTTCAAAATAGAAAGCAATCATCTAACATCAAAAAGTCATTATCAATTCAACCAAAATGATTACTTCGCAGAGTCTTACTGCCCTCTATAATCATAATTACAACGTGTAGTAATTGTAGCCTATCGATCTGAGCCGAACAAAAATACATACACTTCAAAAGAAACATATATTGTTTCTCTATTTGATACTTAAAATCATCCTAGATAAAATTGAATATTGATATTGACAACAGCACAGGCGATAATGAACATCCATCAACGAATGAACAAAACCAAATAATGACATTGAAACTCCGCGGTTGCTATGGTCAAGCGAATACTGTCATTTCAAAATTCAAATTCACGAAGATAGTTGGTCTGTTCGTTGAGGTTGTCTTCATTCACAGCTCATTTGAATGCAGATGAATTGATTTTTACCGGTCGCCAAAGATTCATTTTAATTCCGATTTCAAACATTCATGAAATATACTACAACATTATGAATCCTAAACAGTGTGAGCTGTTCAGTGGAAAACATGTAACTAGAAAATGGGAAGAAAAATTTGCTATTTCCATTTAATTCCAATTACCCTTTTTGGCTAATTTAGACAGATACGCATATTTCGTCTACAATGTGCAGACTTCTTCAGTGTCGTATACTAACCAGTTGAGTATAAGTACACGACACTGAAGAAGTCTGCAAATTGTAGACAAAATACGCGTATCTGTCAAAATAAACTATAAAGGTAGTTGGAATTAAATGGAAATTACTAATCTTTTTTCTCGTTTCTAGTTGCAACATTATGGTTAAGTTCCGCTTGTTTGGATAATTGGGTCTCCTTGCCATCATCGAATGACTGCACTTTATCCTTAACACCACTCATATGGTTTTGGGCAATAGTTGATATATTAATATTGATTAATATTAATAGATATTCAATGCTATCCTGAAGGTAAGATCTTAAACTTCTGAAGGCTCATTGAAGCTTCAACAATGTCCTGAAATTTTGTACTTCTTTAAAAGGTTGAATATAAGCGTTTGACAGCATACATGACATTCAATTATGTCTGTCAATGCGGTATATGAAGATCTACAAAGTATTCAGGAGTTCCAACCTTGTCAATCTACAAGCTCAATCAAGTCATCAATCAAGTCATCAAGTTATTATGCGTACGAGAAGTCCAAGACAGCCTTCTGACAACATTCCCATCATTGAATGGTTTTAATCAGATTTTTTTTTCTGTCCAAGGTATTCTGAAAATAAGAAATTAAAGATTCATAAGACTCAATTAAGTCACGAGCAATATTTTTTAACCTGTGTGTGTGTGTGTGTGTGTGTGTGTGTGTGTGTGTGTGTGTGTGTGTGTGTGTTTTTTTTTTTTTTTTTTAGACGGCATGGAAAATCTGCAACCAGACTCCTGAAGAACTCAGGGTGTGGGGATGAGGGTGCCAACTCCTCGACCCACTAAAAACCCACCCGTGCCTTAAGCCTTTCTCCCTCCCCGGAACCACCTTTCGGTATTACTTCGGGGAGGGGGCTTTTGTGCTAATTAAGCACCCACTATGTCTAACTACTTAGGTCTTCAGTAGTTAGGTCGCCCTTTCGACCTGCCTTTGGTCGTTTCGCCATTTCAATTGGAGATCGAGGACAATCTGGGATGCTGCTACGCATACCGCGTCCCAGATGTCCCGGTCCTGGCACATCCTCGGGACCAAATTATCCGGAGTCGTGTCGTGACCGCTTACGGCCATCATGCCGGATCTCGCGCCGTCGAAGCGAGGACATGTGAAGAGTACATGTTCCGCGGTTTCCTCTGCTCCCGCGCACTCGGTACATGCGGAGGACTGTGCATGCCCATATTTGTGCAGATATTGTCTAAAGCACCCATGGCCTGACAGGATCTGCGTTAAGTGGAAGTTAACCTCCCCGTGTCGCCTACCGACCCACCCGGATAGTTCCGGGATTAGTCGGTGGGTCCACCGACCTTTGGTGGAGTTATTCCATTCCCTCTGCCACTTAACCATTGATGCGGCTCTAGTGGTCTTTCGAATACCTCTTGTTCCACGTTGCTCGAAGCACTCTGCATCCTCTTTTATGACGATGCCTATCGGCATCATCCCCGCTAGGACACAGACCGCGTCGCGTGATACCGTTCGGTATGCACTAACCACTCTTAGGCACATTAGCCTGGGTGTACTCTCTAGCTTACTTACGTAGCACTTCATGTTCAAGGCGGTGATCCATGCCGGCCCGCCGTACCTAAGTATGGACAGGGCGACACTGGCCAGGAGTTTACGCTTACTCCCTTGCACCGCCGAGCTATTCGACATCATGCGGGATAATGCCGAGATAGCCACGGAGGCTTTCTTGCAAGCGTAATCGACGTGGCTGGTAAAGGACAGCTTATCGTCGATCATGACCCCAAGATACCTCAGAGATCTCTTCGATTCAATAGTGCAGTTGCCTGCACTAATCGTAGCGTATTGCTCCGATTTTCGGTTGTTGACAACCGTGACCTCAGTCTTATGGTGAGCTAGCTCCAGTTTTTGGAGCGCATCCATCTCTCCACAATGCCGATGGAGTGTGAGGCCGTCAGCTCCACCTCCTCGATGGATTCACCACATATTTCCAGGGTGATGTCGTCCGCGAACCCGACTATCTTCACCCCGCTCGGGAACTCGAGCCGTAACACTTCGTCGTACATCGTGTTCCATAGCACCGGACCCAGGATCGAACCTTGTGGGACGCCTGCGGTGATATGTACACGTTTCTGACCCTCCTCCGTGTTGTACACCAGTACGCGATTCTGGAAGTAGTTTCCGAGAATCTTGTACAGGTACCCAGGAACCTGTAGGCGCTGGAGCGAGGTCGGCAATAGCCACCCAACTGGCGCTGTTGAAGGCGTTTCTCACGTCAAGGGTTACCACTGCACAGTAGCGTACTCCTTGCCTCTTGCGCTGGATTGCCACCTCAGCCGTCTTGGTGACGGACAGGATGGCATCCACCGTCGACTTCCCTTTGCGGAAGCCAAACTGATTGTCCGACAGACCGCCTGTACGTTGTCGGTCTGTTGAGGATTACCCTCTCGAGCACCTTACCCGCTGTATCCAACAGACATATGGGTCTATATGCCGATGGATCTCCTGGTGGCTTCCCTGTCTTTGGTAGCAACACAAGGTTCTGAATTTTCCAGGCGTCCGGGAAGACGCCCTCGTCCAGACACGTTTGCATCACCACTCTGAACATTCCGGGATCCATCAAGATAGCCGTCTTGATGGCCAGGTTCGGGATACCATCAGGTCCCGGCGCTTTGTTCACCTTTAGCGACTTTGCTATCGCAATGAGTTCTTTATTCGTCACCGTCGCCTCGTCGCCGGCCCCGTTGTGCCGTTATCAATGCCCACGTGGTCACGGGTGTTCGGCGGAGCCGTCCACCCTTCCGTCGCTATGACAGCGTTAAGGTCTGGGATACTGGAACGCTAGTCATGGGACAAATCTACGGCGGCGGAGGGCCATGGACTCGGGTCGTGGCTCGGAAAAAGTCCCCCAACGATCACCTGCAGCAGCTCTGATGAACGCTCGGTTGGAGCCGCCGATTCTCTGGTTTTGGCCATTACTACCCGATAGGCGTCACCCCACGGGTTCGCATTGGCCCTCTGACAAAGACCCTCGAAGCAGGCTCGCTTGCTGGCCTTTATCTCCCTCTTTAGTGCGGCCTTCGCGGCGACTAGCGCCCCTCTACGCTCGATTCTCTCGGCGTCTGACCGCGCTCTCTGCACCCTCCGTCTTGCGTGGAGGCATGTTCTTCGGAGGTCGGCGATCGACTCCGTCCACCAATACACCGGCGATCTTCCATTCCTCGGTTTGACTTCCCTCGGCATGGTCGCATCGCACGCTCGTGTAAGTGTCATAACGAGTCGTTCGCCGCAAGTTCCTGGGTTTCGCGTAATTCGTTCCCTCTCAAGCGCCTCTTTAAAGGTCTCTACATCAAAGTAGGACGTCCTCCATCCGCGGGCGAATGGAGTGGATGCTCCTCCTTCTGCACGCTGCCTTGTATTGTGGACGATACAATATCGAACCGCCAAGTGGTCGCTATGGGTGTAGCCATCATCCACCCTCCAATTGCTTATCAGCCCAGGACTGCTGAATGTTATATCGATAATCGATTCCGCTCCGTTTCTGTGGTAGGTACTCTTGGTACCCACATTGGCTAGGTCTACGTTGAGCCTAGCCAAGGCCTCCAAAAATATTTGGCCCCTAGGGTTGGTAAGGCGGCTTCCCCACTCGAGCGCCCAAGCGTTGAAGTCCCCCGCTATTACCAACGGGGTCAGGCCAGAGTTAGCTCCGTTGTCATCCGATCTAGCATATTGGTAAACTTTTCGATCGACCATCTTGGCGGTGCGTAGCAGCTGCAGAAGAACACTCCATTCACTTTTACAACCGCGAAGCCTTCATTAGTGGAAGACACAACTTCCTGAACCGGGTACTTGCCCGTCGTCCATAATGCCGCCATATTGGACCTGTCCGTGACCCAATTACCGTTGCCGGCTGGGACGCGGTATGGGTCGGAAATTATGGCGATATCCGATGCCGACTCGCGAACTGACTGACACAACAGTTGCTGGGCGGCCTCACAGTGGTTCAGGTTTAGTTGTGTGACCCGCATCATGGTTGGCTCGTTGGTTTACCCTTGGCGGCCGGGCACTTCGCCCCCCCATGACGTGCTTATCGTCCGGTTTCCCGGCACACATCAAGCATTTGGGGGGACTTTTGCAGTCCCGCGCCTTGTGGCTTGTGCTGCCACACCTTCTGCACATGTTGCTCCTATCTGAGCCTTTGCATTCCCAGGACATGTGCCCGCTTTCTAGGCATCTGAAGCATGCCTTCGGCGGCTGGTGTAGGCTAAGTGGGCATATCGACCATCCCACCTTCACCTTCGCCACTTTCAACGCCGCGTCTGCGTCGACTGCCGCTACCCTTATGGTTGCAACCTGGGTCCCAAGTGGACCCTTCCGCAGTCGTATGTCTGCGGTGGCAACCTCAACCTTGCACTGCTCCTTAAGTGCAGTGGAGATCTCGTCTACCTCGGTGATCTCATCCAGGTTTTTGCACTGGATCGTCACCTGTGAGACGAGGGCGCGTACCTCCACACCCTCACCTAAGGCCTTTCTTGCCAGGTCTCTATAAGCCGGACCCTTCGACTGGGTAGACTTCTTCAGCTCCAGGAGCATCTCGCCGGTGCGGGTACGGCGTATACTCCGCACGTCGGCTCCCAGGCCCGCCAAATTAGCGTCCCCGCGCATCGCTTTCAAGACCTCCGAGTACTTAGACGCGTCGGTCTTGACGATGAGAACCTCACCGCGGTTGCGCTTGCGGGCCACCTGTCGCTTATCTTTTTCTTTTTTCGATCTCTTTCTATTTTGGACCTTTTTCCATTGGCCCTCGCTGCCATTCCCGTGGTCCTCCCTCGTTCTCCTGCTAGCTTCCGTGCTACCTGCGGTTGTTGTATGGGGGGCCCTACCGCTCGGGCCCCCTTCGGCGCTTGAGACAACTCTCGAGCTGGGATTCGCGCCTTCAGCGCTGGGCTCAGCGCCGGGGCCTCTCTCTTTGCGGCCCGGTAAATCGGGTCGCGAGGATGGACCCTCTGACCCCGCCGCCGCGTTCGCGTAGGTTCTTTTGCCTACAGGGGCATCCGACACGATGCGCTTCTTAGAAGCGCCAGGTGCCGTTTCGCCCGGGGACTGCCTAGCCCGCTTGGAGCTCCCTGCTCCCATGTTAGATGGGGTGGAGTCTCCGACGGAGACGGACACTTCCGTCTGCGTCTGCTTCGAGGCTATCTCCCTCGCCCTTTCCGTAGCAACTAGCCGCGCCAGTTCCTTGGCGCTTTGCTCGGCTAGGAGCTTGGCCTCCAGCTCCTCTGTCCTTACAGGCAGCCTGCACTGTAAGGCGTAGCCTAAGGAGGCTCATCTTCAGGTCCTTAGCGATGTTGCAACGCGATGACGTGAAGTCAATAATCGCGTCCAACTGCTCGGACACCTCTTCGACCTTGGGGATGCTTTCCCGCATCCTATCCATGGCCCGGATGAGTCCCGGCCCATCCATGGCCACGCCTAGCCTGGCGGCACCTGCTTCTGATGCCGTGGCACTTCCACAGGTGTCGGACACGCCGGATCCCACCATTTTCCTGGTTGGGGATCTCGCTAGGCCGCCTTTAGCGAACGGGTTCGCTTTCTCCTTTGTCTTCTCCTCTGCCTCTGAATTCTCCTTATTTTTTTTGGTTTTTTCATTTTCGTTTTTATTATTTTTATTTTTATTTTCCTCCATTCTGTTGGGTCCCCCTCCAGCCGCTATCCAAACCCACGTGGAGTAGTCGCCTTCTTGATCCCATGGTTGTCTATGCAAGCAGGGAGGCCATGCTAAGGTTGACACGGCCCTTCATGGGGAACCGTGTTCAGAGCCGGATCGGCGTAAGACAGGTATAGGGTCATCTGAGCCTACTCCCGCCCGACTGGCGAGGTCGGGCGGTGGAGAATGGAACGTACTGGAGGCCTGCCACGGTTTTAGTGGGACGGAGACAGCCTGTGCCGAAGGAAACCCCGCCGTTTCCTGCGCGGTGTCACCCGGCAGTACTAAGGGGGTCGACACAGTTGCCAGCCCGATTGCACGGTTCCGCTCGTTTTCCTTTCACAGCCAGTTGCCGTAATTGGGGTTTTACTGACATCCACCCCAATGCGCCCAATGACGCTCCCTCCGTAGTCCGTTTAGCCGTTAGGGGGAGCCTAACGTTTCCAGGGTGCACCGCGGGGAGGCGAACTACTTCCACACCCCGTGTGTGTGTGTGTGTGTGTGTGTGTGTGTGTGTGTGTGTGTGTGTGTGTGTGTGTGTGTGTGTGTGTGTGTGTGTGTGTGTGTGTGTGATCTTACAGTCATTGACCGGCAATGGTTTTATGAAAGAAATCTGTTTGTAACAATTCCTCGAGTGACCATTGGGGACAGCTTTAATCCGAAACTAGAATGTGATAGGTTTTGAGGTTTTTGAGGTAATGTTGGCCCCGCACGTTACCATTTCCGCTATCATTTGGATAAGGGCACCGCAACAAACATCCGGATTTGGAAATGTTAAATTTCCAAACCAGGCACGTATTTAGTGTTATTTAAAAATAAGGTTATTATTATATAGTTATAATCAGATTGATCTCACCAATCGCCACCTCCTTAATGACACTTTCTTGTTTAACCGTTAACATAAGAAATGTTGACGTTGATTCGTTATGAATTAGCGGCACAATAAGCGCCGAAATGAATGTTGCTAAACAGCAACCTACATAACAAAACTCTGTTCACCACCTGGTGAATGCATCTGAAATTATGCGCCAGCCTTTCACGCGTGCATCCACGTTGTTTTCCTTTGTTGCTTCTCACAATACTACCAATAATTAGACTAAGTGACTTGAAAGCACGCACACTACAGCGCCGTTTAAAACAAAGGAGAGCAAGTAAGAAGGAAAACAAACCACCATTCCTCTGCATGTGCTGGAAAGGGAAAGGTGATTGAACGTCAATAAGCCTAATAAACAAAACTAAGCTGTTGTTACTCTTCTTCCGGGTACGGGGGTGAAGCACAAAAAAAACAAAAAAAAACCGGGAAAATACTACCGACACTAAAACATTTCGGGATGGAATGGACTGTATTCACTACGTCTTTCCCAAAACAGATTTCACCGTTAGTTTAAGTTAAATTACGAATTATAGTTTTCCATACGTCCATACGTCAATTTTTGCCTGTTGAAGTGGCGGACTTGTTCCGTTGCTACAACCTACCCCGCAGTGGGATGTTAGGCAAAAATTGACGTCCATGGTTCGAGTACCACTGGATACATGCCCTTTCACTCAATTTTCCTAAATAAAAACATCTGTTCTATTTCCAGCCTGCCGCACACTGACGGAACTTTCAACACTTTTTCTTCACATCTTTCATTCTAGCCAAAAACATTGATGTTCACTCTTGGTGCCTCATGGTGATGAGCGAACATCTCCTTCTACATCATAATCGTTACTCCACGCACGGAGAATACATAACATAACAATTAATGTATGAAGCAGAGGAAGTTTGGCCGCTTCCGAAAATTTCCGGACCTCGAAACTCGAAACAGAAGCGTAAGACCGAAAAGCAGCTTCCGATACATATCGCCAAGAATCAGCTGTATCAGAAGCTGCGAAGGAGATCAACTTATTAAGAAGAAGAGAAGGTCTATTAACCGGTCAAAGAAAGAAACTGTACCGGAGGATTCACTTTGCGACCAATGCGGAAGTAGCTTTTCTGACTTAGTAGCTTAATCTGGATGGAGTAAATGTCTCAAATGCGGAATTTTATTTCATTTGGTTTCACAAGAAAAATATCTGCAATGGCTGTGCCTGATTGAACTTACCGTTACTAAGCTTGCATGAATTAATATTCACCTTAGTTTTTTTTCACTTCCTGTTTTCGTTGTGAATTTGATGATTGTTTTAAATTTAATCCTCTGCACGATAAATGCTGTGCCTTTTTTATGGGAAAAACAATGCAATCCTGGGTTTGTTTTGCAAAATCATTTTTTTGGACAAGGTTCAAGCTATTTTAAGGTACCAATTATAAACCCAAATACAGACTTGATGGTGTATGAATCCATAAAAAACTAAACTAAATAAAAAACTGATCACGGGGTTTTCTCCAAGAAATGCATAAGAAACAGATCGCTGATTCAAGTTTTTGTTCGCGGTATTTGTCACGCTAATGAAAGTTTATTTATTTTAAGTTAAATCAGCCGCGTGCGTGGCTGTGTGTATGTGTATATGAGAGAGAGAGATAGAGAGAGAGAGAGAGAGAGAGAGAGAGAGAGAAAGACTTCTTCTTTTCAGAGAGCGAGTGATGGCGCTATAACCATAAGCCATTAGAGGCTAGGACAAGAGTAAGTGCTCATGTTCGAACCGACAGACAAGTTCTAACGTATCTATGAAGCATGAGTTCTCAGCATCTTCTGAAGTAGACATCTAATCAATACTTCCCTCCCATTCCTTGCTGAGCACAAAGATCTGTCCAGGTGTTGTGCGAAGAAATCGATGGGTTAAGAATCTTTCATATTCAAGACATCAGGATTGTCTACGGTCGAAAAATGCTGTGCTATCTATAAAAACGATTGGTCTCTTACTTCTTTTTTTTGGAAGGTTTACTGGCAGGACTCTGAATAGAGGAGAAACCTCTACGCCAGGCCTTTTGATGATATCGTTGCGTAAATCCTTTCGAATTATTTTGCCAGCCGTTCACGGAACATGTCGTCCAAGAAGACGCTGTTGCAAATGATTCGGAAGGAGCCACGTTTGAGTTTTTTTTGCCCTTTTGTATGTTACTTCAATTGTCTGTTTGTTATTTTATTAGTCAGTGTTACGTTTATAAGTTTCATACCGCTTTTGGTTATTTCTCCAGTGTTTTGTAGTTCCGTCCGTGAAGAGTGTCATTTGTGTGCTCTGAGAGACTTCCGAAGCAGTTTTCTCGAAACAAAAATTAGAAGCTATTGTGTTGTTTATTGTGCATTAGAATGATATAACATAACTCCCTTTGAAGCATTTCACCAGCCGTGCAAGAATCATGTCGTCCATAGAGACGCTATTGATACTGCCTCAAAAGGTATTACATTTTCAAGTTTACTTTCTCTTTTTCTCAGTCATGTTCATGTCAACTGTTTTGTATGGTGTCGTGACGTCTGTTTATTTAGTTCGCCAGTGTTACGTTTATATGTTTAATAAGATGTTTTACTTTTCTTTGTTATTTCTTAATAATTTCTGCATTCTTTTATAGTTTGTAAATTTCTACATCTTTTGTGCCATTCTGTGATGTGAATTACACTCCTCGCAATGTCTTGCCATATGTATTTTTGCCATGAAAATGTAGGTTTCATATACTCGGGCTGTTTTCATCTCTTGTTTGCTCTGTTGAGTTAATACTTCGCCCATTGCCGGTGCACATTCTAAAAGCTGCGTTTTCTTCAAATCTAGAACGTCCCTAAAATTAAATAAATTAAATGGCTTCACGCTAAAAGATTTCTATAAAATCATAGCATCTAGGGTTACCATTCCCATTTTCATCTCATTTCTGATTTCGTACTTTTAATTCATTGTAAATTTTAATTAGTTTTATTTGTTGTTGAAAGCAAGCCACAAAAGGAATCAATTGATTGATACATCATACCTACACTGAAAGTTAATTTTAGTTTATATTACAAAATCGAAAGTAATACTCACTAATCCATTCGTTGTTTTCAGCAACGAAACTGATTTGTTCTTTTTATGAAGATACATTCGTAATTAATTGCACGCGCAACTGTCAAAAGCACGAAGCTTTAGTTGACACAGAAAGAACATTCGTATATTCGTACGGAAACAATGCAAAGAGCTACAAATATTTTGTCACAAATTAAAAAGAAACGTCTCTCTGGTGGTTGCATGAAAGACTGACAGATCTACTTTATCGACTCAAAATGTAATTGACAAAAACAAGCGCAACCACGTGGAACTGTCCAGCGTTGTTTTATTGTTTCTGACATGGGGTTCGAACCTGAATATTTGAAAAGTGCTGATTCTAAATCCGTGGTTGATCTCACTAGGCCACGCTGACACGTGAGAACAAATTTGAACATGAAGTTGAGAACAATGAGCATGAAGTTATAGCTCACGACAGCGCTTTTATTTTTATTTTGGGATAAATAATTTATTCCCGCCCATACCAGCAGCAACACCATCATACATGAGTACGGTATAAAAGAGAAACAGCGATTGGCTGGTCATCACGAAGTTCATTTCGTGCATTTTACAAAAAGGTGTAATGATAGCATTTCACCAGATAAAAAGCTTTATGATTGTTTCATACAATATACGAGACATTTGTTCTATGTACAAAATCCTTGTTTACGAAACGCGTGAAAACTACTTTACGAAAATAAATTTTCAGTGTACATTTCCGATTAGAATGAATTGGATCATGAGATGAATAATGGAAGAGTTCCCTCATCTGGTAATGCTTTCCAAAAGTGTGCTGATTTGTTTTTATTTGATTTGAAACTATTTCAGCTATTTCAAATGATGATCAAATGCAGCACTTCTACTATTAACAAATACTGTACTTGATCATTAATCACCATCTCAGAAATATAATATTTAGCGATAAGAAGTGCTAGAGGATTTTCAGAAGCACTTTTGGGCTGCATTTCCACTGAAAACTTGTGTGCTTCTTTACAAAATAGTAAAGAACCAGACCATGCCATGGGACCTGGTACAGGTATACCTCGATAGTACGTACACCTGCGCCTCGTTTAGTGTACGTACTATCGAAACGTACGTACTATCGAATCACAATAAAAAAAATTAAATGTTTTTGAATAGCGTTTTAATATTATTTCAATGACATGAAACAAATTGTTTTACTAAATAAATATGGGTCATTCCATATCAAGTGACCGGAGAAATGCATCGACCCTCTTCGATTCGAACCAAAATTGGCTGATATACTTGTTCTAAGCTATCAAAAATCCAAAGTTTTTGACCAATCGGTGAACCCCTCGGCCCACGGGCTGCCCTCAGTTTTTTGAGATTTTTGAAAAGTCAATATATTGTTTATTGAATATCTCGATGAATAAAAGAGCTACAAACAATGTTAAATACTTTTCTTGAAGGAAATTAAATTTTCTACCAAATAAATATGTTTTATATTTTTTACAGTGTTGCCAATATTGTTATTTTTGGGGTTGAAATATAAAATTGCGTTTTTCTCAAAATGCCCCCACTTTTTTTTCAAATTTTATGGCTTCAATGTGTTTAGCAGATTTTTTTACATAAGAAACACTAATCGATACAAAACGATTTGCTCCGTCATGGAGATATTGATTTTTAAACATTTCATGTTTTATATTCAATGCATTAAAATTCAAAAATAGTTTTAACATATTCAAAGTGTTTTCTGAAAATGGGTCTAATAACAATCACAATAGGTGATTGTGCTAGCAATCATTTATTTCCAGATTCCAATTCGAGAAAAATCTTCAGTGTTGCCATCTTACGTTTTATTTGTGATTATTTTTCATAACGGATATTTATGCTAGGATTTATTTTTTTGTCAATCGAATCATCAAGCTATCTATGTATCTTTCTAAAAAAATAAAAATGACATGCAACGGTATGTCACGATTTAACTCAAGAACAGGTTTACAGATTTCCTATTTTTTGAATCTGTTCTTCTTTGGCTCAATCAAATCAGATCAAAAATTGTACCCGTTTCTGAGCTCGAAATACTCTTCATAAAAACAGTGGCATCGAGCATTAGCAAATCTGACTGCCAAATGTTTTTTTTGCTTCTTGCACTGCCGTGATGCCACAAACTTCACATTCAAGTTGCAATTACAGCGTGCCCAATCATCATCATTTGGAGTTTGTATGGTAGTTCCTTGAAGACTAACTCTCGTCGCCAATCGCTTTAGAGTTCCACCTAATCAATTGCTTGGACCTTTACCGTATGCCGTTTCAAAAAAGTGCCATTCAACTGGAACGCCAAAGTGTTCTCGATGGTTACTGTACCATTCAAGATGTTAAACCTGTTTTTGTACTGTGAACCCGCACCATCAGAGAACTAATAAATTTTTGTCAGCTTAGTCAGCTGAGATTTAAGGAATTCTATGAATTTCTTCTGGAAAGCGTAAAAGGTTGCTGTGTTGTGATCCAAGGTATCCGAAATGATAACACAATTCAATGGAACAATGTTTCCTTGCTGCGAGAAATAGGCAGCAAATGGGTGAACGGTTGCTTGAAAATTGTAGTAGTGGACCCCTTGTACACTATCCCGAAAAGCAAATGAAAAGTTTGCGTTAGTGTTAGCATTAATAAAATACTCTTTGAAGATATTATATTAATGTCAATCACTTTATTTTTGAAAATTTTAATCAGACTTCTTTAGATCTACTGCTTGGAGTGAACATTATTTCAAGTTTGCAGCATTGTCATGAGCATGAGATGAGCAAGCATGATTGTCACTATCCTTAGTCACATCTATCTTTACAGTAGTTGGAAAGAGGAGTCCTCCTGAAGAAATGTTCATGTAATACCTGAAAAACAAATGAAAAGTTTCCAAACATACTTCAGTGCCTTGGTTTTTGAGATTAACCAATTAACATTAATGGAAGCTTCAATAATCCATCCATGTTGGAGCATGGCATGAGGGCAACTCATTCTCTTGATACCTTCCGACCCGGAGCACAGGAAGCATGAAAATCTAGGATAGTGACAGTTGCTTTTTTTCGTTTTTGTAGTTTTTTTTTCGAAAATTTGTTGAAGTAATCTTCTACAGCCGCAACATTTCTCGAAAGTTTCTCTCCAATGATTTTGAACAAACAAATGTCATGTCTTTGGATGAACTCATGGATGTACCTACGCTTTTCATAATAAGTAAAATAAAAGTAATATATTTACCGATTGATCCTTCTGACTGCACTGCTTTTTCTTTGATTTCCTACTTCGTTTGTCTGATTGTTGCAATTGTTGATCGAGATGGAATGTTATGCTTTGCCATTACCTCTCTGGTGTTCATCCCATTTTCGATATCCTCAATGAACCGATTGCAATGGCAACTTTTTGGCGCTTCAGTCCACTAGTTTCGAGATATACCAGTAATTGAAGTTAAACTACCTCAAGGTTTTGGCAGTGCCCAGGGATAAAAACGATTGGTCTCTTACTAATAATAAATAGTTTCATTGTAAATAAAATACTTCATGCGTGATGTGTAAAAAAAAATGGCACTCCTGATATTTGCGGCCACTGACCTTATTTCATTACTCCAATACCTTCCACATTTCCCGAATCAAAAGCACACAGCTCACCCGGATTTCAAAATATGCCGCTCTGTTGTTCAATCGTGCATCCATAACCACTACTGCACTTGAAGTGTTCGCTCCAAGATCATGAACTAGACTTCCCAGAATAATGCCAACGGACTAAACACGAAACTTCTTGTGCCGCACATTTGGTGATTGGTTGCCCGATGCCCTTCTTCAACGATAACACACAGCGTCGATTTTAAACTGTGCCAATCTTCATTTATTGCAAAAATTATTGAAATTTTCGAACAAACTCCAATTGTTTTCATCATTGAATCACAGCGAAATAAATGCACGTCGAACATTTTCAGAAGCATAGCCTACTGTCTATGAAGCAAACAAAATTGATATCGTCTGCTGTCATTCTGATGCTCTGATAAAGCGGACGCTGTTCGGTGTGAAGAAAAGAGTAAAAAACGACAAACATTTCAATAGAAGCTGTTCCAGTGGTGCCATCAAGGTCACTAATGAGCCTGTCTTATTCAATCTGGTAGCGCCAGGAGTGAAGTGCCACAATTTTCAAATCAATGCAGGAAAAACATGTTTTGATCGCGTGAGTATATATGTATGTAACCATATCCAAAACTTGTGAAACAAATCAAGCTGAACAATGCATTCTATTCGTCGACTTTTTCTTCCGTTAAAAGTTTGTCTATCAAACGTTTTGCTGATGTTTTTGACGTATTGGATCCTTAATTACACTCTGTGTTAAGAATACTTGAACATGTTTTTACATAGCCGTAGTAACACAAAAAGAAAGTCGACGAAGAGAGTTTCCCAATGTTGCTTAGGACCTAATGCATTGTTCAGCTTGAAATACTTACATTAGAAATAAAATGCAATGCATGCGATTTATGGATGCCCAAATAATTGCGAATTTAGATCTTATATCATTAGTACAATATTCCATGAGCCGAATGAAATTTTTCGCAATTCTTTTATCTAGAATTTCCCTATTAGATTTGACTTTTCCATAAAAAAAACACAACTCTCCATAGCTGCAGTTGCTGGAATAGCCCGGTTGTTTTGTTGCGCAATCCTCCCCTCTAAGCACCATGAGCGGATCCGTATGCGAGTGATCGTCATCTTCCACGTTCAAGATGCGAACGTGAGTGAGTGAGTTTGGGTCATCTCATTCATGGCCACATCCAGGGAGAGATTTACGCTGGGCTTCCAAGCGATCGATCCACAAACTGTTGCTATTTGTGGCGGGGGGTGGGAAGGTGGGGGGAGGGTTTGGCCTCCCGTGCCCAACCATGCATATGGGTTTCTCATCAGTCCGTGTTCGTTTGTAGTCGGTTTGAGGAAATTAGAGGTACCGTTTTGTGTTTGTTCCATAACCTTGATGGGATTAGAATGTGTTAAGTCGAAACGCGTTTTCGTCTATCCGTTTGCATCTTCTTCGTGAACTTGTTCCCGTTCGCTGGAGCTGGCTGGACGACGGACGTCGATTCTGACGATGCCCACGGATGGCGATGAAGAAGAAAATCCGATGCGAAGACAACCACGAGACGAGGCAGGAGGAGGAGGAGTGTTGATGATGTTGTTTGTGGCTTGGTCGTGGGGCGTTCGGAATGATGGTGGTTTTAAAGCGCGTAAGAAGGGAGGCACCGATTAGGCATTTTGCTTCGGAGTTCATCTCACTTGTCCGATCTGGCGGGACAAACGGTGGATGAATATGAAAATGGTTTGCACGTTGTTCCGAGCCTGGATGCCACCGGCCGCCGCTGGAGTCTTGGGTGGTGGTGGGTGAGAGTAGGTTCCAGCCCAAGATGGAAATCAAGTTGTTTTGAAGTTAGGTTGGAAAGCCGCCGACAAACACAACGGGGCTTTCGCTGATGTGGGACGGTGACCTTTATGCCGAGGGACCATTTGAAGCTAACGTCGTTGTTCAAGTGATTCTATTGAGAGAAATTGACTCCTCATTGTTAGTATCGGAGTAATTTACATACTTCAAGTACGGTTTAGTCCAATGGAAAATATGGCTCAAGATACAAAATAAAAAGAATAGAACAAAATCAATGATCAAGACTGGCAGCGACTAAACGCTTAAAAATTAGAACTTTAGAGACCGTTTATCTTAAAAACCCAAAAGAAACTAAGTGTTGAATAGAAAATGACTTTGAAATATACTCTTTGTTCCACTTCAGATTTTGTGTCTAATGGTTTCACGCATTGCATATGGTCATCAGAGCGACCATTCATCATGTCCGTATTTTTCCCAGTTCCAAAGTTTTAGTTTGAAACTCTAACCTAGCATACCTGTAACTAGAAATTTAGAAGAAATATCAGTAATTTCCATTTATTTCGAAGTACCATTATTGCTTATCTTGACTGACACAGTCTACAATGTACAGACTTCTTCAGTGTCGTGTACTAATACTCGACTGATTAGCATACCAAACCGCCCAAGTAACAATTGCGTAAAAAATGCGTTTTATTCCAGCTGTATTGCACTTCTCACCTTCAAAACTGTTTTGTCTACCAATACCTCCTCTATGCATCTTTAAAGCGAAAATGTGTACAAAGTGGCCCACTCTATAGACGGTTGTAAAACGAATTGATGGAACCTTATAAGATCATGGAGATTTTAAAAATGTTCTAATTGAAGATGTTATGACTACTGGAGAACCTTCATGAAACCTATTGGCTGTCATGAAAACCAGCATGGGGCCAAATGGCCATAGCTGTCAAATTTCACTGTGATGTCGGGGTTGGTTTTGTCTGTTCGATTCTTTGCTCTTCTGATTCATTGTGCAGTATATAATATCTGAGAAAAAAGTTCCAGAGTTGTGACAAATCTTGTTTGATAGCAAAATTTCAAAAAAAAAAATGTTTTTTTTTACAGCGGATCATGCTCCAAATCATGTGCGCATTTAATTCAATGGTGAATATTGGCACGATAAGAGCCGAAAATAACTGCGTCTTGGCAACTATGCGAGTTAAAAACAACAAAAATAAAATTGAATCAAATATATTTGAGAAATTTATCATGAATTTCCAGAAAATTTGTAGCATTCAATAAGGTTATCTAAACGAATGCTGAAATTGGTCTCGGGTCAACTGTTCTTTTACATAACAATTAAAATTTGGTGCATTTATTTTTTCATACATCAATTATTTCTTATATTTTATAAATTTGGCGAAAAAATCACTGGATTGCCTATAAGTCAATTTATCTCCGTAATGACTACTATAAAACTATTTGGCCATTTAATTCATTTACTGGAGGCAAAATGTGTAAATTATTTTGTTCTTTTTTGTTTTAGCTTAACTGCTGTCAAACCCACTCTACAAAAATAATTGGATTTACTAATTATTGCGAGAGAGAACTCATTCTCGCTCTCGCAGCATCCAGTAAACTAAGTACTAAACCGAAGATCACCGATACGCAGTGTCGAGATATCAATGTATTGTAAAAGTTAGTTGAAAATATGCCTTGCTCCCGATCACTCGTATTCTCCCTCAAATCCCATAATGTTTTCGATTGTGAAAGAAACCTTTATTCACCGTCCAGTAACCTTTCGTGAAATTGCAACCTCTAATCGAAGAAGATGGTTTTAATAAGCTTTTTCAACTGACCCTAATAACATAATATGAATGAGCCCTAAAACGGCGTTCCGAAACAGCAGTTTACGAGTTCATAAAGTCGAAGTAAAACCTTTGCTAGGAGTTAGAGGAATTGAAATAAACAAGGTTTTAGCAAACAAGGTTTAGCAAGCTGTGTAGGTTCTCATAAACCTGACTAAAATATGAAACCTATAGGTCCAAAAACCGAATTGATTTCTAGTGGCTTTCAAAAAACTTATAATACCTACTAATAAAACCTAATCAAGTTATAAAGCTTTGGTATAAATTGTATAAATAGGTAAGGCACATTTTCGTTGATATAAAGAAAAATGTGAAGATTTCCAAAAGAAATTGACAAGATTTTTACTCACATCAATGTTAAGTAATATATCGAAATGAAGTTGAACACGTTTTTTTTTTTTTGTACATCCATGCGCCCCCCGGAATGAGTTTTTTTTGACAGATGCGTATTCATTTTGTGGAGAGTGTGTTCCTTTTAGAAACGTATGTCTTTTCAGGGATACTCTTATAGCAGCAGGCCAGGGATGCCAATGTTCCAGTTTATACTGGATTCTTCCCGTTTTTTTCTGGATCCAGCCAAACAGTTAAATCTTCAAATCGTCCAGTTCTTCTAACTTGTGTCCAGTTTTTTCCAGTTTTTTTTTTTTACACAACCCTGTTTCCGAGATTAATTTTTCTCCTTTGATTGCTGAACCTCCTTTTTAGAATGTGGAAAGATTCCTATCCAATTAAAAGACTGCTTTTTGTATATATTTTTTCCTCCCTTTAATAGCCGAGACCTATTTGGTCCATATTAGCCAAGTGTCAAGTGAAATTTATATTTGATTTGATTTGAACAATTTGATAAGCCACATCTTGCAGACCAACAACTATCAACACAGGTGAGAGCACAAAAATAATTGATAAATAGCGCCAACTGGACTCAAACATTTATTTCTGCCTAGATATCCATCCTGGGTTTTATTTTTGAGAACTATTTTAAAGTTTTCTTTATTAGAGAGCACGGGGTACTTTCGTCTTATCCCAGAGATTTTGTTACATTAAAAAGTAGATGAACAAGTTTTATATCCAAATTTTGCGCATTCCAAACTAATGTATGGGATAAAATATAAACTTTGACAATCTTGCAATTAACTGCAAAATTTTGGCAAAATGCGCAGAATAAGGGTACTTCACGGTACCAAGTTTTCAATTTAATTTGATTCATTATTTTTGAATGCTGTTTCACTTTGTCTTCAATATATTATGTATTCCATTCTGATATTAATTTTAAAGTTTATTAAACAGCCACCTACCATAAGAGAATAGTTTTCCTGTGTTGGTCTTGTAATACCTAATTTGGCTGCAACATCAGCTCTATCATTTCCTGATAGATTGATGTGACCTGGAATCCATTGTGACTAACTCTTGGAAATAGTTGTAATAAATCAAAGAAAAAAATTCCTATTAGGCAATTATCATAAATAAAATTATTCAGTAATTTGAGGCAGTAATTCTGAGAATCAGTGAAAATTACTAATTTGAATTGGTTGATACTAATGGCATATTCGATCGCTTCTATTATCGCGACTAATTTAGCGTTCATTACAGAAGTACGGGATTTAGTCGATAACTACATGATGTTTTATTTTCAGTATCGTAGAATCCAAATCCTACGCCTTCATTTGATTTCGATTCATCTGAGTAGATTTGAAAATTATTTAAGTAGTTATTTCGTATAAGATTTAGTGTTATAAATTTTTGTATTGAAATAGGAGTTTTGTTTTTATTTAAATTTTGTATGTAAGGACAAATTGTAATTTTTAAACTGTTTAGATCGAAATCAAAAAAGGATTTTTTTACCATTCATTGACGATTCACATATTATTGATAATTATATTCCATATTGTAGTGACAATAACTCTTATATCAACAATATATTTAACATATATATAGATTGAAATATGCGGCAAATGGTTTTCATTATGCGGGCTTATCCTTTATCTTTTTTAGGATCCAGTTTTTTCCAGTTTTTTTGCATTCTTCCAGTTTATTCAAAAAAAAAAATATTAGCAACGCTGCATTAAAACTGTGCTTAAATTTGTGGAAGTATTATGATTCAAACTTGTGGAGCTTTAGAAAACACGTGGGTTTTCATTGAAAATGGAATCTAAGTTTCTTCTCAGGCTAATGCACAATTTTCAAATAATTTATGATTTAAGCAGCATGAAACACGTGGGTTTTGAACCATAATTGATTCAATCAGTGACTATCAAAATCTCATCCAATTAAAAAAATGATAATTTCATCTGGCAGGATGAAAAATGGCGGAGGCCAATGATAACGAGGTTATCGTTGACGAGGACGAACAGTCGACAGCAGAAACCATGCTGTAAATTGCGCAGAAAGAGCTTCATCGATTGATTTCACAACGCAATCATGCCGTTGCCAGGATCTCGGACATCAATGAGAATGATCTCAGCGTTTTCAAGACGACATCTGGTCTCTCAAGACGCGAGATGCTTAAAGACTGCTGCAAAATTACGATCAGCACCAAACTGCCCAGGAGCAGCTGCTACCGATGAAGTCCGAAGCCAGGATGAGCTGGAGATGAAATACATATCGGGATTGAGCTTTTTAGAAAAGGCAATAAGAAGCATGAAAAGCAAGGATACGAAAACTTTCAGCCACGACACTGTGCGCTTACCGACGGTGGATCTTCCTGTTTTTTTCCGGATCTTCCGGAGAAAATTGGCTAGAGTGGTTCGATAAATTCAATACTTTGATTCATCTACGCACCACTCTAGCCACTATCCAGAAGTACGAATACCTCAAGCTCTCGTTACGCGGTTCAGCACTCGGTCTGATCGATTCATTTCTCACGACGGAAGCGTTTTACTACGAGGTCCCTTATGACATGCTGGTGCGACGGTACAATAACCCTAAAATGCGTGTCCAGAAACATATCCGAGAATTGTTTGAGCTTAAGGCGTTCGATGAGAATCGGCCATTGGACTGCGAAATCTACTCGATGGGGCAAGAAAGCACTTAAGATGCCCCAAAAATCTACAGCAACCACCCAAGTAGCACTGAAAACATAAATATTCTTGCTTTATTTATCATGTGTCATGCTGTAGATCTATAACAGTGTGATTTGACTAGTTTAGTCATGAAGGTGTTTGTTTGATGCAATTAAAATCCACATTCTTTTAGCCGCCTAATTCATTTGTCATACATGTGTTTGATGTTTTTCAGCTAGGACATGTTTGTTAACGTCTGAAATCTTGTCTGTATATTATGTTTTATAAATATATCATAATAAGTCTTCCAGCCACACGTGACAAGTGGGAACCCGAGCAAAGGATTATATCAAATTGATAACAAGTTCTAATACCAGGTTATCATTTTTTGATCACTGAATATGTTATCATTGAAGCTGAATAAATAGCCAAAATAAAATAATGAATAACAAAACTTATTTTGTTATCACTGCGAACAACTTGATCACAAATCCTGTATTATAAGTAAATTTATTGAAATCGTTCAAATTATGTTATAAATTTGAAATCGAATTCTCATGCTAATAACTGAATAAAAAAAATGTTTTGATTGAAAGCAAAATTTCTTGTTCAAACATGCTGGAAATATTAATAGTTTAACAATTCAACTTAAAAAATAGTCTGCTTAATATGTTAACAAAAAATTGCCAGGGGTGATAACTAAATTTGTTATGCGATAACAGCGGAAATCAAAACGATAACTGAGATAACAGAACTTCTAACTTAGATGGTATCAATTTATTATCCCTCTATCGTACAATGTGCCGTGCCAATTGTACCACAAAGAGAGTCGCTTCATCATCTTCACTTTTTCCTCAAGTGATTTGGCCCAGTTTCGTTTACAGCCTCCAAGAAAATGATCCCCTTGACAAGCCGCGCATCCTTGAGAAGATCGTCCAACAGTCAAGGCTCGCCTTTCCGATTTAATCCTCCTATGGTAAGGAGTTGGTTCGGCGTGAAGCTTTCTCTTCAATGGCATAGAGTCCAACTTGTAGTATCTACCTATTTTCGAAATAAATCTGATATTTTTTTTGAACAACCATTAAGTTTAACATCGGGATAAAACAGTCTAGTTTTTGTTTATTTCACATAGTTACAAATTACTGTTCCGTTTAAAGCTCGTATGTAAAGAAAGAATAACACAAAAAGTGAGGCAACAAAATTCTACCCAATACAAAAAGACAATCTGAACGAGAAGTTGAAAAAGGGAGCCTTTAACAAAAAAATACCATTAACAAAGCTATCAAATCTTTAAATAAACCTGCTAGATTAAAAAAAAATGATTCATAATATTTCATTATGTTTCCAATTGGGTGTTCAAAATAAGTTCTGTTTACTATTTTCGTCAAATTTGGTTATCCTACGTTTAATTTTTGATCATTGCTAAAAAAAATATTTGAAAACAAATCATAACAATCCGATATTCTCAAAAACAATACACCATTCCCAGATCAACTCTCCGCTAAAGACCTCAATTTGGAGCCCCCGGAGTGCAACGTGTGGCAGACTCGGAGCAAGAAATTACAGCGCGTGAACAGGTCATCTATAACCCCCCTTCGCCCCTCCCCCCATTGTGTTCGATCGCGTAGTAGGATTAGTTCTGTTTTGCTAACTGCCACACCGACCGAGTAGGCGACCCGATCGATCGACCGATCGATCGGCTGATCGGTCGGTGGAGGTCTTCACGATCTACGCTTTGTTCTGGTCATTCATCATCGGATTCCTTGCGATCTGCCGATGTCTGCCGGTTGTCTTCGCCGTGCCTGTGTCCATTCCTGGGCATTATTGGGAAGCCTATGGACTCGGAATCGATGGTGGGCAGCGGCGCGCAGACATCTCTAGGGAATGTTGACACCGACCGATGTTCACCCCATGGTGAGAGATCTAAATTTTATTGGTTTTTGTCGACAGACCACATTCTTTCAGTTTGTTTTCTATATCATCGCGGGGGATTTATTGATTATGAAGTGCTCGCTCGCTGACCCTCCGTTTTTGGAGGTCCGCTATCGCGTGCCATGTGTGATTTCGAATTCATTATTAATTTAAATGTTATTCACCTGCGGTGGAAATTCTTGTTTGATTGAATTCCCAACTTTTGTGGAGCCATTTTTTTCTTTCTTTTGTTTTCAATGCTCCAATTAAGGTAACCGTTTCTTAACTCAATATAATCGAAGAGCGTCAAATTGGTTCAGGAGCAGTAATAACAAGAAATATTCACACAGCACCGACGATCAGAACGGGTTAACGGACACAGAAGCTTTATAGCGAGCAGGCAACTGGCAGCAGCAGCATCATCTGTATAAATAAAATCAAATCAATCTTTAACGAGTCAAACAAAGAGCCACCCAAGGTCTCGAGCGGTTGTTGTTTTTTTTAGCCGCGCGTTAAGCCACTCTCAGTGGTCGGCGTGGTTCACATGGCAACGTCTCACCCCTCCCCCTTGATGCTCGGCCGACTTCGATCACCATGACAGGTCCTCTGCAAGACCAGAACCAGACCGGCCGGACGTTCCACAGTCCTCGAGCTTTTGGGGGCCCCAGTGCTTGTTTTATTGTCCCTCGTGCGCTTCTTGCTGTTTGCCCCTCCTGGCAGTTTTTTTTTCTCTTCTGCCTGGTTGTTTTGTTTTTCGAAACAAATTATTTTAGCTTCTTTAAACCCTTATCGTTGTCGTCGTCAACGGTTTTGGTGTTCGATTTTCGAGTTCTCTTTCCACGATCATGCGCGCGTTCCTCCGCGTTCCACCCTCAGCAGAAGACACACGGCGGGGTCACACGCCAACTCGGTCCCTGTGTGAGCGGCCAGGCAGCCTCCAAAAACAGAGCTGTTTGTTCGGTAATAAAATGACAAAATAGTGAGAGGTGATTTCGCGTGAAACAATCCGTGGCGTGGTTAAGCAGGCCGGCGACGAACGCAAACAAATGAATGGAAATAAATGCCTGCGCGCGCCTACTTTGTCGCTGCCCAGGCCAAGCAGATGGGAAAAAATCGACATTCAAATTTTGTCTTGAGGTACAATTTCCTAATCCAAGCAACCCTGGCGACCACAATAACGCTGCGACGGCAACGGCAGCAGTAACCACTAATAACACAAACATAAAAAAATATACTCCGACTGAGACGATGATCGCGTCTTTCAAAAGTGTAGGGGCAGCAACGGCACACTGCGAAAGAAGGAAAGCTGTCGTTACCTTGGTTGGCCCGAAGCTTTTGGTGGGTATATTTCATATTTTTTCTTACTTACTTACTTACTCGGTGTGGACATTCTCTTTTCATGCTTATTTTTTTCGTTATCTGCGTGGTTCAAACCGCGAATAATGATGAGAAATTTGAGACCACGCTGAAAACCCTCCGCGTTCAGAGTGGAGGTGTTTTGGATTGTGTTTTGAATTGGTTTTGATTGGAATCGTCGTATTCAAACAATGGATTTTTTTGAAGACTTTTCGAGGATTTTTAATCGGTTGATAGGATTGATTTGTAACTATTTTAAATGATTGTTGTGACGTAGACTAACGTCTTGCGGCAAGCGTAGGGTGTTCAGAGGAAAGTTTGAAAAATATCAACCGTCATGAAACATTGAAAAACTTTGAACGCAAATAGCTCGATTACAGTGCTGGACATAATATTTGCAACTATTATCTTACATTACTTAAAAGCGTAACTAAACTTTGAAATTCTATAACCGAAATGAAGTAACATGAAGTAACAATTGATGGCTCAGGACCCTAGCAGTCCGCATATTATCCGCAAAACAAGTCGTTAAAACTATCTCTTGTGTGTTTGATTAAGAAATTTTCTTTGATCAGTTCCTTTATTTGTTAGGCTCAGGCGTGTGTAACACTTTTACGGAGCCGTTATTCAATATTGTTGTACAATTTTTTACTTTTTGTTATTATTAGAGGGATGCCAATTACTCGTGGCTATCTCGAGGTTAATGGGTCAAATTATCGTTTTGGAAAGCGCTAGGTAGGTAGCTTATTTAAGACATTATTTGCTGATTTTGAGACATCTACCAAATCCTCGATCCCTGTAGTCCCTTTCGGGAACCAAGCCGCAGATGGTGACCACAGCTTGCTGAGAAGGTACAAGTAGCACGGAAACAAAAGGATAGTATAACTGTGACACAACGGTAAGGAATTTATTAGAGTGGGAGGAAGGGGAGTGATGACGTTACACTCTCCAGATCAGACAAACAAAGGAATTCGTCAAAATCACTTGCATGTAGGGGAAGATCACGCATTGCCAAAACATCTCTTACCTCGCAAAAGGGTTGTCTACCTCGAAGGCACTAGGGTATTCAATAGTCATGCTCTGGAGGCATCATTATTCGGACAATGTCAAACTGTGATTAGAGAAATTAATATGTATTGTTTGTTATAACATGTTTGCAAATATGTTTGCCAAATTACAAGTTTTATTTGTTCATTTCAAAATGGCCGCCTTGTGCTGTTTGTTCCCAAACCTTTGCATTTTAGATGTTCTACACTGAAAAAATCGGAATTTCAATTGTGATGTAAATATCAGAGCATGTAGAATTGTATTTCATTCCTCACGGAAGGAGCAACTTTCATGGAAACAGTTTATAACAATGATGAGCTTTTTCATACAATAGTATCGGCAATGTATGAAATGTCCCAAGAACTTAGCACGATGTATAAATGCAAAATGGTGTTCTGCGACGCTCCATTAATGTACATGGTATTGAACAGGAATTCACACTACTTTTTCGTGCTGTGTAGTGATTTATGTGAGTACTGCAGGCACATATCTCTTGACTCCAAGATGGACCATACCGAACAGTGCATCGGATTCAAATCCGGTGAATTAGAAGGCCATTCATCTTTCGTTGAATAGCTTAAAGATAAAGCGTTCGCAAAGCCTTAAGACTCTTTTTTGCTCCATGAGCCGGCGCCCAGTCTTGTTGAAAAATCCAATTATTTTGCCGAAATGCTGCAATGCCCAAGGAGCTACTGTGACAGTAAGTAGCTTCTGATTTACCGCTTGATTTACTTTCAC